>PNEQ01058128.1:0-21002 GCA_003012365.1 Medauroidea extradentata | reverse complement strand
CTCTCTACGCGCCACTAACATGTTGCCAAGGCTAGCGGTCTGTGCGCCCTCTTTCTCACGGAGTGAATCAGAGTCACCACCGGCCAGGAAGACCCTTCGTAGATGCTGTGTTGCCACATCGCCTAGCACTCTCTACGAGCCACTGATATGTTGCCAAGCCTAGCGGCCTGTGCGCCCTCTATTTCCCAGAGTTAATCAAGCGTCACCACCGGCCAGGAAGACCCTTCGTAGCTGCTGTGTTGCCATGTCACCTAGCTCTCTCTACGCGCCACTGACATTTTACCAAGCTTAGCGGCCTGTGCGCCCTTTTTTTCTCAGAGTTAATCAAGCGTCACCACCGGGCAGGAGACCACCCTCATATAGTTGTTCCAATATTGAAGCTCGCACATTGAATCTTGTTCATATAAACAATTTTTTTTGTATCAGTAGCCACTGTTTGCACGCCCTAGGTATTATTCATTTCTTTATATATAGCTGTCATTCAATAAACAGAAATACAGTTAATTATGAGAGCATCACATCGTGTATATTTCGAATATGCTCACGACATCGAAATCTTTACATGACAAATCGCAGGACGGTGGTTAGTTTATATATTTTAATTTGTTTTATCTAGTTTACTTGAACACGTCGATTAAATGTCAAGTGGTAGTTGTAATTTTCAAACTGAAACGATGTCGGTTTAATAAATTTGCACTCGTATGGCGACCTTTGCAGCAAGTATAATGTTACCTCTTGGCTAATATAAGCTCATTTCGACATGGCAAGAGAGGGAAAGTGCTTGTGTGATTGATTCTCTTAGAAGGACTAACTGTAGCCAGGGACACAAATAACATTATCAAACAAGCTTACCCTAGCAATAGGTGATCAATAACAAATAGGTAGAGACATGCAAAATTCGCGTTATTATTTGGTAGCAGGCTAAACTTCACTTTCCTATATATAACAGAGTATAATCTGCGATCCAATTGGTCACTAACTTTTATGTGTTGTCATTTATGTATGTTACGTCTTTACAGAGACTGGCCTTCTCTACCGGGTAAGCATTCTCCGCGGCAAGTCACGACAATATCGGCCAGAGGGAGACATCGAACAAGCCTATAGTCATTTGGAGTCTATTCAGCTGTCGAAAATAATGCGAATTTTGTATGTCTCTACTAATAGGGTAATATTGCTATCAATGCATGCTAGCTCACTATAAGACTCTATTTAGATGGAAAGATGAGGCGGCAGTAACGAGCAAGAAGTGCACGGCAACTCGGCACGCCACTAGTTGGAGCCGGACTTGAGTGCGGTGTGAGGCATGAACGAACCAATTACCGGTCGTGTTCAAATGTATTATATACTCGCTTGATATTAGCATAAGGGTAATTAGGAAGGGAGTTATGCTTGCTCGAGATGGAATCAGGAGTTGGCAGTAATAACAATGACCTGTGCGGCAACTCGGCACGCCACTAGTTGGGGCCGGATTTGAGCACGGTGTGAGGCATGAACGAAGCGATTGCCGGTCGTGTTCAAATGCATTACATACTCGCTAGGTATTAGCCGAAGGGTAATTAGGAAGGGAGTTATGCTTGCTCGAGATGGAATCAGGAGTTGGCAGTAATAACAATGACCTGTGCGGCAACTCGGCACGCCACTAGTTGGGGCCGGATTTGAGCACGGTGTGAGGCATGAACGAAGCGATTGCCGGTCGTGTTCAAATGCATTACATACTCGCTAGGTATTAGCCGAAGGGTAACGAAGGAGGGAGTTATGCTTGCTTGAGATGGAAACAAGAGTTAGCACTAATGACAATGACCCGTGCGGCAACTCGGCACGCCACTATGTTGGGGTCGGATTTGAGCACGGTGTGAGGCATGAACGAAGCAATTGCCGGTCGTGTTCAAATGCATTACATACTCGCTAGGTATTAGAAGAAGGGTAAGGAGGAAGCTGGTTATGCTTGCTCGAGATGGAATCAGGAGTTGGCAGTAATGACAAAGACACTCGCAGCAACTCGGCACAGCACTAGTTGGGGCCGGATTGGAGCATGGTGCGCAGCATGAACGAAGCAATTACTGCGCGCAGACGACTACTGCCTCCTCAAAGAGCACCTTTGTATCGTCTCTTCAAACAAACCAATTATTTTCTTGTTTGTTTTTGGCGTAAGGGCTAGGCGAGGGAGGTAAGGGGACACTGCGGGATGTACGCAAAGTGGATCAGCGCGAGAAGCTAGGGTCGCACGAGAGGTCTTGAGCGAAGAGGTTGGATGAAGGGGGAAGGAACGGGAGGTAGTTTTTCATCGCCTCCTAGAGAACAAGATCTCGACGAAATTGAAGACGGGATTGTAAGGGTTTTCCTACGCGGCATGACGTTGCTGCTTCGTCATTGGGTCGTCTCCTCACACGTATGTTTATAAAGAACACTTGTCCCATCTAAGCTATGTCAACACACACGTCACCAAGGAGCTGATCGAATCACATGTTCACCTTCACAAGACAATATACGCACAGATTGTACTCCGATACTGATACCTTTAAAGCTTTCAGTAAGCTCAGTGATGTCAGAAATTTCTATATGTGTCGAGCACTGAAAGTTACTTCGTGTCGTTTTCAGTACGCTTCTAATTAGCAAGTGTTCGTTAAAAAAGGGACCTTTGACAGTCAGTGGGATATGCATGTGTGTGCATCAGTAAAAAAATAATTGTCCTTCAAACACATTTTCATCTTTAAATAACTCAGATCGTTCTTGAGTATGTTCTCATTAAATAAAAGATAAAAATTACATAACATTCAATTCAAAATATTTACAAATGTACACAATTAGACATTTTAGAGAAAAAATACTTATTTCAGAAATAACTTTATCAGTAAGTTGCGAATCAATATTAGTGAGTAAAATTCATACACATAGGCTACATGTTTTCTTTTACATACACTTAAAAACTGTTCATAAATAGTTCTAATTTCGTATAACGGGTAAAAACGACTTGAGTGCTTCGTGGCTGTTCTATCGCATGAACAATGTGATCTAAAGTAGAGAAATCACTTCTCGCAAAGGCGATACACATTGTACTATCGGCGGGGTGACGTGGATTTTCGCATGTGGTAATCGTGCTAGACGATGCTATTGGTCTGTTGGTTTTCTCGGTGGCTTTCTCGTTTATCGTCATTTCACTCCGGCAGTACTCTTCACTCATCTCATGACACACAGACCAGCACTTAAGACCTTGTTGCAAACTTCAGAGTACTGGTAAGACAATACCTAAATTAAATACAGTTCATTGTCTGTTTAACGTACACAACCTGAAAAATATGAACAAATGAGCATTTTTATTACAAAAAAAAAAAAAACACTCGTAAACATTATCCCATTATTTTTTACTACATTTTCCTTCTTTCATCACTATTCTACGCTTTAGAATTTATTGGTTTGTACACATACGCCATTGCTAGTGTTTTGTTGTATTGAGAAGACAAAGTGACAAAATAAAAATAAAACACACAGCAACCACAAAACCGTAAGAAAAACAATCCCAGAGGAATTCCGTAATTTTTTAAACTATAACTATTTCCCAGCAAGTATTCTAAAGATAGAACTCAGTCAAGAATTTGACAACACCCAAACACAAAGACCAGACACAGAGAAAAACCAGATTACCAATAAGAGAAAAAATAGAAGTATACATAAATAGTGGACAGTGTACAACAAATAAAAAACAAGAGATAACACAGCACAAGTTAAAATCAACAAAAAAATGCAACGTTTCGCGGATTGCGATCTATCCCCGTCTTCAGGCTGAGACACAGCTGGTTGGATGTTGGCTGGTGTTTTGCCGAGAATGTTAAATAAATAAATAAATAAATAAAACCTATAAACATATTTATGTTTATTTCCTGTAACACACATTTTTCAGTTCATTGCTCTGTTGGCTTGTGATGTTTTTGCTACTGGCTATGAAAGCTGAGTCTTTAATTTTCCTATTAAATCTTTCTTTTTCCTGAATTATTGGGATAGCTAAGTCCCAGAGAATTCTGTGGCTATTATTCTACGCATGTTCAGCAATTATGTATTTCTGTATTTTACCCTTTTTCGTGCTGTTCTTGTGTTCTTTGATGCGAGTGGATAACGTTCTGTCAGATTCACCTTTGTATAAATACCCAAATTCGCATGGTATTTGGTACAAAACATGAGCAATGGCGTATGTACACAAACAAATAAATTATAATTGTAAACTCCCATTGCAAGAAACATTTAAAATCTATTCTTCTCTTATTGGTGCAGAAAATGGTTTATGCTCGACAGTAATATCATTAAAAATGGCTGAGCACTGTTTAATATAATTCAATACGTAAATCCTCATCCATAATTATGCAACGATTTTCAGGCAGGGCCCATCAGCGCTGACCAAAATTTCTCAAGTTTATAATTACTTGTAACGAAAAACTAGTGTCTTACCATCAACACAGCTTATCATAAACAAGAGTATGTTGTACTATTTGGTATCGTAGATTTTGGATAGTGATGCGTGCATAAAATTGTGTATTTAAGTACGAGTGTATCTAGGCGTGTATAAAGTTTTGTGTACTTGACTCGTTTCTGAAGCGAATTTTCCACCAATAGCTTAAACCGTTATGAAACATAGTCTATTCTGTGATTATTATAACTTGTGTCTTGTTTTGAGCACTCTCAATATTATTTATCATTCGATTATTGCAATGTGTTAGAAACTGTTACAATTTTTTCTTAGCAGTTAAAAATATTTTACAAGTAGTGCTCCAGAGTGATTGTAAAACTATTCAATAACTCGTCGGCGGTTATGCTGTAAACTATCATTAAATACGATGGTGCATCTGTTAACGGTATAAGATATATAAAATGTAAGAGTACTTGTGGAGAGTACCTATATAATCGAAACTGTAACTGGCAACATTAGCCTCTGAAGCCAACCTGACTTACAGTCCGGTCCATTAAAATAACAATGATAAGTTTGAGGTAAAGCGACTTTTTGTTTTATTTTTATTTTGTGGCACATAAAAATATTTTCGGACACAGAAGCATTTACTACATCACGCGGATATATATATTTTTCAATGTACCGAGCTATTTGATAGACAGTAAGCGGCTTTCGACGAATACTTACTTTAAAATAGATGTATTTCAGTCGCTGATGAGTGTATACCTAAGTTTTTAGAGTTTTAGATCTCTGATACGATGGTTAAAAACAACACGAAATAGTTTTTATTGCCATAGATTGGGGTGATATATGCGGGTGGTGAATTCGGGTAAATTTGAAATAATGATAGATGTTCTGAAGGTAATATGGATCTGTTTTGGACTATTTGAAATAACTGCTTAAAACAATGAATTAATAAATGCTGCTATAAACAAACCAATAAGATATATGTAATGCATGCAAATTTTTTTTACTAATTTAGTATATAAAGACAACGTTAACCTGTTAATTAGGAACCACGGTAATAACTGTACAATTTCCAAAGTTATCAATCCTGGAAGAGAAAACACATTACATTCTCAACTAACAGTAATTTATATGAATTAAATATAATTTTTTAAAAAGTAATCCTAGTAATTTACAACTTTTAGGTTCTGCAACCCCATATTTGCACAGGGAAGTACATATGATGCCAGCCTTTCCATGTCCACAAATGGGTGCTATTGTATTAGTTTTTGGAGGAGCACACTATTATATCCTGCCAAACTTTAGCAGCAGAAGGGAAGTCCATTGTACCTGAAAATTACATATTTGTATTGTATAGTATTACTGGCTTGAGATAATATGCATATAAATTATAAGGAAACTATTTATTAAAACAGTTTCCTCCAAGATAACTGAAAATTATCCGTCCATAGCTTTTCCCCAGTCATATGCCAGAGGCTTAGGAAGAAAAAAAAAATATATTCTGCAAGCTGTGATTCCTCTGATGCCCTGCTTGAAATTATGTTTGCAGAGCATGCTGAGAGAGTGCCTCCTGTGTTGGAGGAATATTCTCAGTTTCTCTTCCTTCACAAGAGAATAATGTAATCTTTGCAGTGTTGATACTTCCTTTTCGCTACATCAGTCGTACATGACAACATCATACGTCTCCAGCACAAGCACAATTTTCAGTGCAGTACTTCCTCTGGAATGAGATGCTGAGAATTCAGTATGAAGGTGTCGCTATCTGGAGGAAAGACATGCAATGCAGCCAAAACAGATTTATTCCCTTCGCCTTTGAAAGAAGTGGTTGTGTCACAGTCTGTGAACGTGTGGGATGCCAACAGTCCAGCACATTTCTCCGGTCGAATGTATTTTGCGATGATACAGGTGTCGAATATGCTGTACGTTTTTCCTGTTCCTAGACCAACCCACAAATCCTCACATCCCTGGATATTCTGTAGCAGAGCAGTAGCCAACACATTATGGCCGCAGTTCTTATGAATATCCATATCCGCATGTAGCATTTTGCTGCGCCACCTGCAGCATGCAATAACAGTGTGCCCTCGGCATCTTCGTGGAAACAAGATATGATATATGTTAGAAGAGATTCGACATGGGAAATAACTCTTTCGCTGTGTTACGAAAACGTTTTGATGGAAGCTAGATGCATCGATTATATGCCATAGGTATCAAAAAGTTAATGCTTATTTGAATCATTTCATGACACATTCATCAAAACCACATCCACCCAACACACATTCTCGAACACAGGACTCCTAAAATAAGCGATGATCTGCCTCCCATAGTCAGCAAAGTTGTATTCAGAATCTGGTCGAATGTATGTTATACTATGGCTTTTTCATCACTACAATGTCGAAGTCCAAGGATTGCTGTTTTTTTAGTAATTCACTAGGCACAAACAAGCAACTAAGGTTTGCTTTCCTTCCAAATCGAAGCTTGTCATAGTCGGAAAAGCTGTGTTTCGATTCTTAAAAACATATCAATGATTCCCCTACGCACCTGACACTCAACGGAAAAATAGCTATGATCTTCTGTTGCTGAGATAATCTGTCTCTTTCGAGTTGAAGGTTTCATTGATAGCGTAGTGGATAAAGAACACTTATTTTTCTTCATTGCAGTGTCAGTTGCGATAGAAGTTTCTATTAAAGGAACTTGTCAAACTCTTTAGCTGGTGACTGTCCACTGTCTTACAGTTTGCACAAGTCTGACACCACAGAAGAATCCATACTAGTCGTGAATCTTAAACCAAGAGCCCATTACTGGTGTCCACAAAAGTGTTGCGTATGTCAGGCACAGTTCTAACCAATGAATAAATATTTTTGAATTATGAAGATTGTACGGCTGGAGTAATTTTATGATAAGAAATATGTTTTTCTTTTCTTTCTTAAAAATGCCAGTGAATTCGTTTACAAGTCGAGCAACCTCTGGCCCTGAAACATCCACCGAAGTAAATCCTTAGGATTCTCTTTCAGACCTAATGGCTTCAACGTCCCCTTTTACAGTAGCATTGTTTTGCTCATGAGCTTCGTCGTTTGTCATTACAGAAGATGGCGTTTGTCTTCTTCACAGTAAAGTTTCCTTCATAAAATTCAGAATAAACATGAGGATTACATTGCTTCTAATACAGTAGGTCGTATCTCTCAGATGAACTGTCGCAGTACGAGCATAGTTCTGTCAAACAAGAAAGAAGAATATTCTTAGCAAATTCTATTGGTCTTGAACGTACAGATGGAAGTTTCCAGAATGTGTAGCTCTTGTTAAGGATAGGAATTGAAACTCTATATATGAATAGTCGCCAAAAAGAAAATTGAGTGATTTCTTCAGCCCTGGACTGATACCATTGTTCTTCACCTACTTCTTGCTATTCATCCGGATCTATATCATTCATGGACACTTCGTAAGTTTGCTTTCTCAATGTGTACATAATACAGGTTGTTATTTGATGAGCTGTAGAGGTTTCCTTTACACGGGAAGCAATTAGAATAGACTTGGGTATTCTACTCGACGCAACACCTGCTTGTTAAAGGACTGAAATCCAACCACTTCCTTCTAGGAGTGTTCCCAGGCATTTAAATAGAGCCATCACTGTATGAAAACCTGCACGATAACGAAAGTATCTTCGGCCAGGTTTTGTCGGAAAAGTCTATTGAATTTTTTTTTTGCCATTGTAATAAGTAGTTGATCACATGTCATAACTGATGTACGGGAATTGTTGTGAAAAGTAGTCTCTTGCTTTAATAATTGTCTATTAAATGATGGATCATTGCTACCGATTTTAAATCTTCTGGAATAAGAAGATGCAAGATGTATTTTCAAACTTAATTTTTCACTCCTTGAACACTTACAGCTCACAGTGATGTGCTGCTAATGACAGATACTTGTCTTCCCTAGCAGTTAGTTCATGTTTTATAGTTTGTCATTTCTCACATAACGGTCCACGGAGCTTCATCAGACAATATTTTTATTGTATCGGGGTAAGTATGGAGAGAGGAAGGAGCATGCTCAAACAAGACAATTGTTCCTGATGTTATTCAGAGTTACTACCTTCTGTCGCTGTGAATTTCTTTGATTACATTGTCTGTATTTAATTACGTAAAATTATAATATTTCCTACTTGTATTATGGGGAATAAGGGTATGTTCATAGCAGGGTCGCATATGAAGACATGCCTATCTATACTGCCCTCCCATTTCCGACCATATCGTCTTCAGTTTTGGTAGCAGGACTTCATAAATGTCACCATTGTGTTTCTTGACCCCGAAAACCTGTCCTAACGGGAAATATTATATAATTATACGTAATTTGGAAACTACACAAAGTTGTCACTACTAACATTTAGGAGGGTGCCCTTAAATATCAGGGTGTTTTACAAGATGCCTCTGTGCCTAAAACATGCTTAGGAGATCGTATTGCATAAACAGGCAACAAAGAAAATTACTATGACCTCAATGAACACAATACAGACTAGTATCGACTTACCGCTAGAGGTAATGGACTGTTCGATTAACAGTGACTCAACTCTCGACAGATAACGCACATGCATATTATCACAATCAGAGGCAGGTTCTTGTGTAACTGTGAATCCATCCACACAGGGAATACATTACCTAACAGTTACTGAAATAATACAGGTTTTTGGCAGCCAGTTGTGAAAAGCATTAAAACAGAACACACACTCCGGCGTAAAGGTATTTCTTGACTCTGTGGTAAACTAAATTGTTTAAGTTTAAATTAATACTGAGCTATTCCTACAGTTCAGAATGTCTAGCTGAAATAAAATTATATGTTGAAATATTATGAGATTTTAAAATTTTGAGGCTTTGTTGTTTTCTGCCTACTGCTCGAAATAAAACTAAGAAAAACATTGAGAAGAAATACTAATTTCTGATTTTGAAACTGAGGTCGATAAGTAAAGACAGGCTGTTTGTTAGCAATGGAAAATATTTTTAAAGTGTATATTTTTAGAACATAAAATGCAAAAAAAAAAAAATGTACCCCTGACGAAAATTTACCATTGTTAAGAAGATAATAAGTAAAATATTTCACTGTAAAGTTACTCTAAAATGCAGTGTCTGGAGTACGAAGAGAAGAAATTCGTGTATCCGCTGACCGGGAATCCACAGAGGAGTGAGCTCCAATCTTTTAGCTGGGAAATATACACAGTATATTACAGGACATTCCTCGCTACGTGACGTTAAGGACTGTTCTAAATAAAGGAGGAAAAACAGCTACGAGATTCATTCTAAGCGATTTCCGAAAAAGCCAATTGGAACTACAAGTAAGACAGTAAGAGCTAACATTGTGTAAAGTAAATAATGAGTACGCCGGGACTACAAGGGATTCATTGAAGGCTAACATTATGTTAAGTAAATTAGCAGTATGACGAGACTTTTACGAATACATTAAGGGCTAACATTATGTGAAGTAAGTTAGGAGTATGTCGAGACTACACGGAATACAGAAAGGGCTAACATAATGTCAAGTAAGTTAGGAGTCTGACGAAACTACAAGGAATACAGCGAAGGGAAACATTGTGTTAAGTATGTTACGAGTTTATCAAGACTACACAGAATACAGTGAGAACTAAGACAATGTCATGTGATTAAGAAGTATGACTAGAGTTACGAGAGTAAAGAAAAAGATAACAATATGCCAAGTAAGCTAGTAGTATGACATATTGCTGTAATGTTTCATGTTCCACTTTGTAACATAGCTCTTGCACACATGAGCCCACACCAATCTTAATGAGCTTAGCTGCTCGTGTAAGCGAATGCTATGGAGCGATTATGAACTGGTGTTAACGGTTTTCAAAACGATAAAATCATTAAGAATAATTCATCAGAGTACACGAAGTGAAACATAAACCGTTTATAAAGTATATTTATCATTTACTTATTTCGATTCTTCATGTTCAATAATGGCGGGCTATGGCGAAGAAACTCCCAGAGCAGACAACTTGTTTAAGTAAGTTTTTGTATTGAATCTTTGTTATTTTAATTATTTTATTTTAACTTCTTTAACTGAGTACTTTAAAACTGAACTCAATTCTTTCGGAACTCTCATTCGTGTCTGTTCAATGTACACAAAATGAGAAAGTATTTGCTTAGCACCAGTAAAAACATTAAAAAAAATCGACAATAGTAATTTCTCTTCCTAATGGCAGCAACTGATCAATGGTACAGAGCTATACAGAAATGGTAAATTTTAATGCTTCACCCTTTTATCACACATACACATACCAACCTTGTAAACCTACATGGTGAAATAATAATTAAATCCCACTGAAAATTAATGTAATACTTACATTTATTTCTGTTTAAATAACTGATATCGGTACTTTATTGAAAACCCCGTAAACTGGGGCAACTTTGTAGTTACAGGGATAACATTGTACGGCACAGAATTTTGGGTTTTATGTCGTTTAGTGAAGAAGGTTTCAAATTTTGTCTGAATGCATTAAATGTATTTCTTTAACACGGCTATAATTACAAATTCATTCAAATAATAACGCAAAATCTTATGTTTTGGACGCGAGAAAGTTACGTATACACATATAGGTTGTTTGTAACCTAAAGTCATCATACGAGTAAAACCATCCATAAAACGTTTACATCAAATACAACGAATAGCTGTGATCTGTGCCGTTGCGTTTATATCAGTAATAGAACCGACATTAGTTTAAAAAACATGTTTCATAGGTTCTACTGGAATGCCTGCATTTAGGTGAAAATTAATTTAATTCTCAAAAACAGCTATTCAGGTGAAGTTTTCGACTGTTCAGAGAATACTTAATAACATTTAAGATGTTTTGTCTTGCTAACTAATTGAATTAGGCAAAAAGTAATAAAGGTTTACATACCGTTTTGTTATCTTGCATCCCACAGAAGTTATACTATGCCACAACCATCTTACAAAGTGGAATTTGGTTCATAGTAATGGTAAGATTTCAATATCGTATAAAATTGAGAAAACAAAAATTTTTCAGTGAGAAAGTATGACATTGTTCAGCTGTGATTGTCATTAATTGCACACAGAATTAGATTTGTAATTCCCATCCAACAGATGATGCAAATTTGCCAGCAGACCTTGAAACATCCAATAATTCTCTAACTTGCGCAATTAACCAATAACCAATTTCTCATTTTATTGGTTTAACATTCTTGTCTGGCAAATTACGAATATATCGTCTACACATTTTTTCTCCAGGTATCCTGTCGTTACACACTCCTCACAGATACATTGCTGCAACTTACTTATTGCTGGATTCACAGTAGCGCGACAGACGAGACGCGGATTAAAACACTCGTAAACCAATCAGCGTTGAGGCTTCTGTGACGTAAGCACGACAGAAATAGCGTACGCGATGGGCACATTGCGAATAGAACGTATTTATATTTTATTCGCATCTTGGACGCAACAAAGCTGAAAAACCATCTTAAATGTTTTGCCCAAATGTTGGTGAAAATGGACAGGGTCGTACGACCAGCTTTGCAACGCGGGTTACTTACATGGCAGACGATCAAGTGATCCTGAAAATTTTTTTATGTTCTCAAAACAGTTTATCAATAAAGTATTCCATGAACGTTATGTTTATTGTTTTGTGTATGTTAAATTACTTCTTCGAAAACAATGAAAATACTCAAGCGAATGCCGGGATAGATCCTTAACAGAAACCATGGCCAATTCCTTGAAAGCTTCCTAGTATCTGTAATGAATTTGGTTGTCAACGAAACGTTCAGCTCCACTACAAAAAAATTCCCCTGTTACAATAAAATGTACTGTGGCAGCAATACTATACCTGGCATGTAGGCAACAACTGCTACACTCGCAATGGAGTTTGCACAGAATGCTTGTAAACGCATTTTTTAATCAGAAAAATGCAACTTGTGCTGCAGTTCTTTAAAAGGATGTCTCAAATTTAAGTTAAGGGAACCTTAACAAATAAAACTTAAATACTACAGCTCCATATGCACCTATGCCCAGCACATACTTCAATTCTGGCGCATTTCAGGTGTGAATATATGTAACAAGCAACCGAAGGTCGGGTGCCTACGGGTTGTAGTGCTCACCTCACATGCAGTGTATTGTAGCCACTGACTATTTGTATGATTTTTTTTCTCCCGTAAACGGTGAGTTCTAGAGACTTGCAACAACAGGACCTTCTTGGTTACTTAGGGTGTACTGTTCAGAAATGTAACATAAAATGTTCACAAAACTCAACGGCAAAGGCAAAGAAGTTGTGGTCAATAAGAGCGTGGCCACCCCTGCTATTTTCATGAAGGGAAGAGGTTTAAAGTGTGGTTTCTTCAGGGGTTAAAGATTTCGATATCACTAAACGATTTTGCGCAGAATTGTAATTTAGCTTGACGTGGTTTCTGATATTTTGCCAAAAAAAATTATAAATAGAATTTGAAGGGTAAATATCTCATATAAACCCAGCGCTAGGCGATATGTACGGCTATATTGACCCTAACAGTAGCAGGTAAGTGTTGACAACTGCTGGCAACTAAAAGTCACTATCTGCCAGTGCTCATTGTTCAGATGCTATGTTTCTACAACTCAATTAGCAGGAAGGCAAGCCGCGACCAAGCAGAAGCCTCGCTCGGCTGAATATTATTCCAAAGCGGTACTTGGCCGCCAAATTGAGGTCAATTAATTCTGCGTCTGCTGTGTTTGTGTTGCTAGCGGTTGAAGACAAAATTGTCGGGGAGAAGGTCTTGCAACATTCTGTGAACAACCGTCCATCGCTCACTCACTGCTGCTAGTTAATACTGTTCCTCGCACCGCACAATTCCACTTCCTGTTATTAAACCTGCCTGACGGTTCAAGCCACACTACACGCCTTCACGTCACAATAACAACGTTATTCAAAGCAGTCTCTGTAAAGCTGAAGAGAACTAGTCAAGATTTGTACTGTATAATATGTATTTAAAAACAACCCTTCCTCAGTGTGGTAGCTGTGTTTTAAACGGTTTTTATGCAAACTTTTCCCCTACTATTATCATGATGCCATGTTACTTGTATTCTTTAGAATATAGTATAAAATGTTTTCTTCCAAGTGGTGAGATAAGCTAAAATAATGTATTTGACGTATTGATTAATTTATATACAAATTTAAAAAATTGAAATTTCGTTTACTACATCACTTTCATGCCTAAAATATAATTCGTCAGTCTGTGATCTCTCTCTCTCTCTCTCTCTCTCTCTCTCTCTATCTCTATCCATCTACCTATTTATATATCTATCTATTTATCTCTCTGAATAAGTATACGCGGATTGTAGTAAAGAACATTACTTTTGTGTCATAACATGTTTTCTGTTCTCGACTTCGTGTCGTAGAGGCTCTGTGGTTAATTGTTCGTTTAGTAGCACATTGTTTGGAAATCTTTACCTTCTCATTCGGACATACTTGAAAATATGCTAGTAATATGTTTCATTATGTTATTGAGACTCAGTAACAGATACCTTGGTGAACAAACATATTATAATGATTTTTCTTTTTTCAGCTTGTTGTTGTTTTAAAATCACCGTTGGCATATGCTTAAATGATATGAAATATGATACTGTACCTTCATGGGAAGCGTCAGGTAACTAAAACATTTAGCCTACAACAATGTTTAAACTAAATAAAATGACTTCAAGTAACTAGTTGTTAAGGAAATACATACGTAAGTGAATTAATTACGTTACAGATTTTATATTGTTTCACTTATTAGTTTATGTATATAATAAAATAAATTATTTTAATCTTTCGGCTTAAATGCCTCAAGTAGTTGCGTGTTTGCTGTTATTTGACGGAAATTTATTTTTCCTTTGCAATCGGTAAATTTGTATTGAGATAAGTTATTAAGTCTGTCCTTGCTTAGGAAATCTCAGTGTTAATGTTATAATGATTCACATACGTATACCACATTACACTGTATAAAATGGCATTTTACTACAGATAATTTAAGTTGGTAATGCGCTATTTTTAGAAATTATTTTTTTACGTATAAATAACCTACATATGTGTGTGTGTACATATGTATGTCTGCATACAGGAACGTAATGAAATGATTGCGTACAGACTCCACCAGCGTAGTCCTTACGCAAGCATAAGGCAAAACGTTATGCTACATTTGGTCGAAAGTGCTTCCTAAGACTGATGCACACCTTTTATATGTGAAACAGTATAATTTTGTCAATGCATGTTAGAAACTATGTATCTATAATTGAACACAGAAGTATCAGATAACAACAGATCCACCACTCTGACAACAGGAGAATACAGTCAAATTATTTTGTGCAAAAAGTGTGGCTGCAGTACTTATTTTGTTCAAAATATTATTTTCCTCTCCTTTTAATTGAGTTAGTAATGACGCATTATAATGCATCACATTCAAACTAGCATTCAAGTTGATCTTGTGCTGCTCCATTTATCCCATATCTTTTCGAAGAAATCCATGCGTAACTATCAAAACCAACAAATATTTCCTAGGTATACGGTACAGTCGACCTGCGCTCATGATACTCTGCTGGTGTGCTGTGCTTTACAATTATTCTTTTTCCATCAGACTTTAAGCGGTAACCGAATTACGTATTTTGTTTGTGGGTAGTATAGGTCAAAGCCTAACGCTTATTTCTATAGCTGTGCTTTTCGAATCCGGTGGTTATTTTTCCAGATACTTCAATCTGGAAAATCCATTTTTAGCCATTTTGAGGGGCCCGAAAATAATGTTTCTAATAAACGTGCCGAATTTTAAAACTACAACGACATAGTTTGAAGTGTGTTATTTTCATAGACAGACAAATATAATTCCCGTTTAATAGTTTAGTCAAAAAATAGTCGTAACTGGGATGAATCTGCGCATAAGTATTTATACAATACAGTAAATCCAGGTTGAATATAGTTATACCAGATGTATATTTTAATAAAATCGAACTTACCATTACAAAATTTTATGATTTGCTAAAGTCACACTGTAAAGAACAAATTATATTCATAGTAAAAACATGGAAATTTAAGTTTCACGAGAGTTTTGTAAAAGTTTATAAATGTTTTAAGAGTTTGTGTTTTTAAAATTCACCGATTTATGTCTTGATACTCATCCATTAGGTCCAGAGAATTTTTCAGTCTGGTTGAACTAATGTATTCATCTATTCAACAGAACTCTACACGAGATGTACTTTCCGAGTGTCCGGTATAGATTGGCGGATACATTGGCGAATTTCCGATTGTACAGCTTCACTCCGCGCACATAGGTGTTGATAAGGGGGGGGGGGGTGGAGGGTGATGATGGGCGTGGCGCAGAGGGGCGTGGCCCCGCAGGTGGAACAGCGATCCTGATAGCTATTTGATTAGAGCAGGCAGGTTGGCCGAGTAGGCCGGGGGAGCGGGGAAGGCTGCAGGGGGAAAGAGCAATTAGGTTTGGCAAAGTTGGCAGCGCCAAGTGGAGGAGACTGTGGGCGCGAACAAGCTCTGGCTCTCCCGCAGTGTTGCCAACTTGACGCACACATGTATACTCAACCCTCCTAGTTGCGCGCTTTTCACTGCGCCACGCTGTTTTGACACTCAACATAACCATGTAGCATGTCACACAAGTTTGATTTTTAACTAAATATTTCAACATACTTACTTTTCTTGACACACAGTTTGGCACCAGCAGATTTAGTCAATACTTTATCTTAATATATAAGATGATGTGTCCTGACACACTCACTCACTAATCAACGTACAACCCATATCACTGGACCTAGAACCATGAAATGGCCCGTCGGCACCCAGTAAGAATGGATTTTTTGAAATTCGATAACCGAGAGGACGAAAAGCGGTGAAAGGTGTTTTCAAAGAATCCGTGATATTTCACTAACCGGGAAAGCTATCATTATTTTTTTAACTTCAAATTATTACCCAAAGAAATGCATATTGGCGAATTTTTCGATTTTGTGAAATTCGAAAATTAAGTGGGTGAAAAGCCGTAAAATGTGTTTTTCATTATTCCGTGATTTCTCCTAAACCATTTCACATAGTGAAGTGATTTTTTTCTTTAAAATGATGCTTATGTATATATCTAAAAAGAATTTTTAGAATTTTTCGAAATTCATCCTTGAAAGCTCTTAAAATAATAAAACGTGTTTTTTAATTAATCCCACTTATATCCTAAACCAGTAAAAATATTTAAACGGTTTTTGCTTAAATAATGAATCTTACATTAATATAAAACAAGCAATTCCAGGATTTTTCGAAATTCGTCCTTGAAAGCTGTTAAAAAAATAAAACGTGTTTTCATATAATCATCTGTACCGCTTATACCCGTTTAGATATCGAGATGATTTTTGATAAGAATGAAGCTTACGTAAATATCTACAAATTAAATTCTGGATTTTATGAAATTCGAAAAATTAGTATGTGAAATGCAGCAAAATGTTACAGTCTCCCAAAAAAGAGAATGATAGCAGTTGTTTCTTTTTGCCAACCTACTTATAAATAAAACCTCTTTGGACTGTACTCTGTTCATACGAAATAATTATCACAGCCTGTCTTTAAGCATTCACTCATGTCTGAGGTGTGGGAGGGGTGGGGTTACGGGTTCGTATAACGTGCAAGACTTTACGATGGGAATTACTATGACATCATACGAGCATACAGCGCGCGCTTTACACTGAGCTAAGACAATTTATAGTTCACTGTTATTGAGTACGCTAGCTGTTAAATGCCTTCATCACATATTTTATCCAGAGTTACTGTTTACATTACATAATTTTACGCGGGCATAGCCACAGCCGGCCAGCTAGTAGTCTATAAATACGTTACACTTTTTGACCCTAACACCGTATCGTTGAAAATATTTATTTACGAAAATAATAAATAATGTACATAAGACACATGTATAATACACATAATAATCATGACAATATAATTAATCCCAAAAATTCTTGTAAGGTAAAAAAAATTAAAACGTTCGGCGTATACAATAATTAATTGTAAGGAATGCAACACGTACCTGGCGTTGAAAAACTCACACAGCAGTTCATGTCATTTCCAACTGAATAAATGAGTTAGTCACTTAAGTTAACTATTCACGCATCATCTTGAATCATCTTTCATCCGCTCCCCATTTTATTTGTTTTTAATGTTACAAGTTTTTTCATGAGTGGAGTACCTCTGTTCATTTTATTACGTTTGAAAATAGTGTGATATTAAATGTTTTACTACATCATACTATTTCTTGCTTTTTAGTCTTATGTGTGTGAAATTTTGCAGTTATGTATTTAAAAAAACAAGGTATAAAAATCTGACTTTTAAAATCTTTTAAGCAATAAACATTTTACAGCTTTTCTCAAACAATATTTTTTTTTTTTTAGTTTATCTCTTATATAGCATTTTATTCAAGATCTTAGCCATGTTTAAGTTTAAATTTTTAGCTCATTGCTTCCGAACAAACAAACAAAAAAAAAACAGACAAGAATGCGAGTAAGTTAATGCGTACTAGTAAAAATAAAACAGTTGACTGAGCTTATCTTATTATTTGTGCAGAGTGCAAAGTGTTTTTTCACAATTTCTAACATTTTGAATCCAGTATTGTTAGAATTTTTTCGAAACTTTTTCATAAATTATTGACAAGCTCAAAACAATATTGTAAGGGATGTTTTTAGATTCCTTTTTATATGTTTGAACTTTTCTGAAAAAATTTCAGAATGCGCTACGTAATTTACAGACAATTCACAAACATCAATTAAAACTCAAAATAAAATCTAAGGTGACCAACGTTCAAGTGGAATGGCAGAGGATGAACATCTGGCCGACGAGCCGGTGATTGCCGAGTCCGCACGAGTGTACCCGAGATGGGTACAACTCTCTAGCCCGATCCACATTGCCATACGTACTGTTTTGTGCATACTTCAGCTATTGAAAAATGTTAATGTAAAAACTTAGACAATTTGTTTGTTCGTTGCTACGAAAGAATTTAGAGTTAAAAACATTCCAAACATCTGCTTCTTTCCACTTCCAAAACCATTTTTCTTATTTAAATACAACATATTTTATTTTTTGTTTTCATGCCTGTCAAGTTGTAGCGTACAACGGTTTATACACTGCAATTTTTTTTTCAGTTTAGTATGACAAATTGGTTTTAGTGGCGTACATAAAACTGTAAAATGCAAATTCTGAAGTTTACAAGTCATTACGCAAAAACAAAGAGAGAGAAAAAATTTTACTAGAGCAAAATTGTGTTACAATTTATGTCTAAAATAAAAGAAAATGAGGTATAAATATAAAAATAACAATATGACGTTGAAAACTGGGATAGACCACGCCCTTAAAAGAACGATTGCCAACCAGATTGGGAGGAGCGATGTTCGTGCCCTGCGTCACACAATTGCAGATAGAGAAAATATATCAATCAAAATATTTTATGTATAGTATGTAAGGTAAGTGACATTTTGTAACGACAGAAAGCAAGACGTAGGCAACACATATTGTTGAAATTATTTCGTGTTTTAATAGTTATAACTTCATGGGGAATGTTAGCAAGTGGAGGATTGTCACACATGTATCTACACACATACAGACCTCACAGTGATCTCATTAGCCTGTATTTTCTTAAGTTAGTAGGCTACAACATTTTGATAGACATCGTAAAAGTGCTAGAGTCCGTTTACTTGAAATCTACTTTCCACAGTTAAAATCGAGTGCTCTCAATTACAACGTAGCTACTGTTTCGTAGTGGCCTATGTGACGTATCTCCGATCTTCCTCTATTTATTTGCTCACTGTTAAACTGAATCCTCTAGGAGACGTCGCATAGGCTGCGCGTTTAATGTTCAGGTACGAGCTAGTACAGAATCCTGCTCCCAGTAGTATCGTAGATATCTTAGATGTAGTGGTTACCATTCGCCACACACCAAGATGATCCGGGTTCGCTTCCCGGTGAGGTCATCTCGACATCTGCACGTGGGGAACGTAGTTGACTCTAATATTGGCTGCCGGGTTTCCTCGAGGGATTTATGGTTCCCAGTAACTGCATTCCTTCGCTGCTTCACTCACATTTCATAACTAGAGATAGTGTAAAATAGAAAGAATTACTTCAGGCAGCATATTCTCCAAATTACTGTAGTTTCCTACGCCTTGTACAACTGAATGTCGGTCGTTTCTGCAAATGCATCAAATCTAGCAACTCATGTTCTACAGTTTCATTCCAAGTTGAAATAATGTACATGATAATTTTTAATGCGGACATTTTCGGTGGCACTTTAGCAATAACCGTAGAGCAATTTTGCGTTTTCGTGAGGCGGGAGTTGGCAGCAATGTTCGGTAACTGATCTCTGGAGCGTCGCGGGGCGACAGACTTTATTTGAATAATCGTGAGCCGACCACATTAACAAACAACCTCCGGCCCCAGTAGCAATGTAGATTTTCAGTTTCTGCGTTGTAAATAAATTACCATAAAGCTTTATTTTATAAATCCACAGCAAACGAGCCGGTAACTTCCCACAAGGCTAAAAATGTTTTATATTCCGTGTCACATACAATTTAATCTTCTCTTTACTGGCAACAGCAGATTACATGTATTATCAACATATTTATTTAATTACTTGCGAGTATAAAGAGCTTATGCACTAGTTATGTAAACACATAACATGAAAAATCCATACAAGAAAACAAAATTTTGTATACATTTTTCCGGGTAGGAAAATCTCTACCCACACTCTGCCTCCCCCCCCCCATCAATAATAATAACATTTCTACTATACATATAATTGAACAGGAAAGAAAAATTTGAGATTTGTCAGAAGTAAGAGTATCTCACAGTATGCTGGCCCTCGATACACACGACTCACAAACCACTGACCAAGCGACTAACACAAAGCGTTTGTTTAGTAAATGCGGGTAATTTCTATCGTGTTGATGTCAGCATTATTTCAATTGTAACTATGTTGAGGGAAACGAGTATGTTACATACTTCAGTCCTATTATATTTGTACTTTACCAAGGTAATGGGAAAAACGCCTTACCAACAACGAGGTTATAGGAGACGGAGACGTACAACTTCATACAATGGCAGGAACTGTAAAGAATTGGTCATGGTTTTTGTTACAGATGTATCCTAGCAATCACCGGAGTCTAATACGGGACCTTCCGAATAAGAGTCCAACCAAGTTGGCGTTTATATACCTCCTTCAGTGTTCTGTATCAAGACGTTGAGACAGTGAAAACATTTCAATAGTTGTTGACAATGGTCTTTAGTGTACAAGTAAACGACTGATGTTAAAATCAAATAAATTTAAAGTATTTTCAAACGTTAATTTTTAAATTAAGTGCTAAAAATGTATCAAGAATACAGAAACGTCTTTACTGTAGAAGAATGGAATTGTTATTTTTTTGTGATGTGTTTGTTGCGCTGTGCTGTGCTATGTAGAAAATTTGCAGGGTAAATTTCCATATCTGAATATTTATTTCTCAACAGAACTAACTATGTCTGTACCTAACTTCCTCTATCACTATATATATATATATATATATATATATATATATATATATATATATATATATATATATATATATATATATATATATATAT
>PNEQ01058124.1:164212-230348 GCA_003012365.1 Medauroidea extradentata | reverse complement strand
CCACATAGCAATGCTGAGTGTGAAAGGATCTTTTCACAAATTAAGAAAACAAGAACCCAATTTAGAGCATCAATGTCTGATGCAACATTAGAAAAATTGGTCAAATTGAAATCATCACAAGGAGGACTCTGCTACGAACAGAACTTTGATGCAAATTTTTTAAAGAAAGCTAAATCTTCAACATGCATGTCATTAAAAAGTAGAAGTTTGTAGTGTTTTAATCTGTAGATAATTAATTATATTGTACATTACATGTGCTAAAGAATGAACCCAATCTTAAGTTTTCAATTTGATTATCCAAGTCAAAATAACATTATTTTGTGTATGTGCAAACATTCTCACCATGACTGAAGCTCACTGTCATGCCTATTTGTGAGGGTTTTCACCAAGAAACTACAAATGTAGGTAAGTCGTTCGAGAATTTGTTTCAATCAATTGTTCTAAAAAGTTGAAAGTGTTTGTTTGTGTGAAGTGGGCATTTATACAGTGTTAATATGTCAAGAGTGCCTATAATACCGTAAGTTATTAGATATTTTTACGTGTTTTCCGTAAATCAGTGCTAAAATTTACCAATTAAAATACCTCAAGATTTTGGATTTTCCGGGGTTGGCAGCTATGCTTTGGACGTTAAGGGTGCGGTCTACCACAATTTTCATCACCATTTTTATATTTTTTATTTGTACCAGATATTTTTTTCTTATTTTAGACTCAAAATGTGACTAAATTTGGCTCTTATGAAATTTTTTTATCTCTCATAGTTTTCGCGTAATGGCTTATTAAAGTCATATTTTTGCATGTTTCCGTTTTAACGACTACGCCAAAACCAACTGATATACCGAACTCAAAAAAATCACAGTGGATAAAGACATTGCAGGCTACAATGACATGCTCATAAAATTAAAGAATAAAAATGAAAATTGCGGTATACCGCGCCCTTAACTTTTGAGTGTGTTGACATTCACACAACTGTGTTTATTATCTAGGCTTTTGTGTTGATGCACTGTAAGAAAATTATTGTTGTAGTTACCTTGCTCCTGTAAAAGTAGTAGGGACAACAATCCTGTTAGGTTTTCAGTGCTATCTGGATTGTTCCTACGATTTGTTCTGTACGTGGGAAAAACAAGGGCTGCAAGACCAATGTTGACTGCCCATCTCTATGTGTGAGAAAATTGAACGGCGCCATATTGCAGTCCATTACATGCTATGTCCTATACCGAAGATTTTCGTTCGAAAAAAAAAATCATTACTCCCGCTAGAAGTACACGATTCCCTATCTTCGGCTGCATATGTCAGCGTTCAATTTGGTCCTGTAACAAAAAAGCAGCGTAACAGTCTAGTTCTTTTGTAACGTTTGTGACGGGCCAAAGTGGAACTTTTGTATATCTCAGTATAATTAATTATGTAAATTGAAGAAAACGGCATTTGTAATTGTAGATACCTCGTGTTGGGTATCAAATTAACCGTCTTGACACATTGGTACTGAAAATAATAGTAGTGCAGTTGTATTATTAGAATTAAGTAGTTTAGGATTAGTTTAGTAATAGTAAATGGAGATAAAGTGCTTCGGAGTCAGGAGAGGGGGTGGTCTGCCATCACAAAAGGTCTGGGCAGGTCGGCAGCCCCCTCCCTCCTCTTTCCAACCCCCCCCCTCCCTTCTGGAACAGCATTACTGTAACAACTTGGCCGTGGGGATTACTTTTATTTATTTGATAAACTATCGGTGTCAGTATAGTTATAGCAGATCTATGTATTTAATGTTAAGTAATAAAGGGTATGTCAACAAATGTGAAAATATTGAGCTGTTACAAACAAATAAAATACGGTCAAGGGTAGCGCGACGTGTTGCTCACGAGGCGCGGAGTTAGGTAGTCCAGGGTTTCCATTGGCTGGAAGGCGTGCCCAAGGATTATTGTTAGAGACACTGGAAAATCGCGAAAATGTTTAAGGTAGTCTCCAATAAACTGTATTATATTAACCGTGACACGTGTGAACAGTTTTGGGACAAATCATACACGCTGTGTGTTCAAGCTGTACAGTTCTAACTGGGTTTGTTGAAGAGAGAAACAATGCTTCAAATAAAACAAGGTCAATATATATATACGAAACATTCAGTGTTATATACAGCATGTTGGAGCCTAGAAAATAGTCAACTATTCACGCGATTTTCCAGTGTCTCTAATTACTGTACACTGGGGACTTTTTCCCGCCAAAAGAAGATGTAAGAGTCGGCGTCGAGATTGGGGAGAGAGAAGTAAAGGTGAGCGCGGAAGGAGCTGTTGGCATCCTATCCGGCCACTTCGTCGAAATATTTCAATAAAATTACATACGTTGAATATTTGCAAAGGCATGCGTGGGCGTCGCGTATATAATATTATAAATTTCAGCAGTAGTAGAACTCTCTCCACCTCTGTGAGCGGCGTGGCGGTACGCGAGACCGGTTTAACAATATTCGCCTGAGTTATTAATTCTCATTCCTGGATTCAATAGCTTGTGTTGCATTAAGGGGACCGTCACACGTCTTTGGGGGCAAAGAAAACAATTTCGTTTACAGAACATACTGCTACTTATTATAAATAACTGTTGTAATAACAATCCAGGCAGTACCGACAACCAAAATGAACTGTTGTCCTTATTTTGCCTTTTCTTTCAGTGTATTAACACATGGCGTAAGTGTACAAATGGGAAACAACCACGGCTTTCCAAATTACGCACTATACAGCGAATAACGAAGAAGTGCAGCTTACGTACCAGGACGTTAGTGCGATAGTTCGAGATCCACACTCACATAATCTGGGTTTGAGGCACAGAGACATTTGAGCGATAAAGGTCAGATCTACAATCGCGCGTTCGACGAGAGCATCCTTTGTGCACATGGTATGCTAAACTAACACGCAGTGATTTCGTTTTAATTTGTTCCCTATGGGGCTTACAGCGACGAACTATCAAGTGGATAGTATGTAATAAATACCAAAGCAGATGCTTCTGATTTTATTTTATGTTTTTTTTTCCGAATCCGGGTGGAATTTTTGTAATTACTACGGTATAAAAATCGTTTTTTTTAGCCATTTTAAAGGGCCCAAATTTTTGTCCTCTTGAGTGTGTTGTATTTTTAAAATTATAGATGCAGATATATATATATATATATATATATATATATATATATATATATATATATATATATATAATTTTTTATTTTGGAAAACGTTAATTACGTAATTTGTGCACGGTTTTAAAATTTAACAACATGGCAATCATTTGGTAATGATAACTCCGCAGTCTCACAACTTACGTGTGATACCAGATATTAAGTAGTGTAGCCTAGTTCGTTGCTATGTTGTAGGGAAGATCTAGTCACGAGAACATTTTAACAATAAAATTTGCAAAATATTGTATCTATTAACAAAGTGTTTAAAAAAAAAGTAAGGGTACAGAACTCTACGGAATATTTTTTGTATAATTAGCTCTTTTTAAGGCCTGGCCACTTTTTACTTTCAACCAATTGGTAAGGTTCAGCCATTTGTTATCATAAATACAGCAGTGCAAGTAATACAAGCTGATACTTCAGAGTATTAACGCCTGAGGTTCCAGTTATTTTTTTGGTTATTATTTTTGATAAGATTCTTTTTAAATATGCACTTTACCGTGGAGAGCTTATAATCAAACCTCGGTAATTTAACAATTATCTCACTAAACCGCGTTCACTCATCGTAGACCACAAAATCTAAGTACTGTAGCCAGGGTTTCGTCGATCATTGATTTTTGTTTCACAAGTGGCAACATTGCTGCCCACGTGCGCTCGTGATGGGGTGTCGCGGATCGAATACGCAACCCGGAAGACGGACGGCAGGCGTGCCAACCGACCACCTGCTCAGGAGGGCCTTCTCTGCTGCCAACTCCCACTGACTGGAAAAACAACAGAGCCTCTCTTCAGGCGGTCGGTACACAAACTATCAGAGGATCGCAACATAAAATGCAATTACCACTATAACTGTATATTACGTCGCCTCGATCGTATTATCGTTAGCTTGCCTTTTTTTATATATACTTGACGTGTCTGTTTCTTACGGTCTTTCCCTCTCCACCTCGTTCATTGGCAGCCGCCTCCGAGTTGGATGTAGTAGAAGAATGGTCGTCCACCTTCTTGTATGTCTTGTTGCCACCGCAATAAAAGACTTGCCTGCTTTCCAGAGGTAACTGTAAAGCCTGCACGCTGTCGTGTTGGTGACCCCGCCCACCCAGACACACGTCACCATCCCTGCCAGTCATTCACCAACATCTCGCCGCCGCGCACACCTACAGCACAGACTAAACAGTAACACAGACGCGAAATTAAGGTTCTTATCTAGGTAGGCTACATTGGTTTATGGGAGGCACAAAACCGATGGAGCGTTAAGAGTGATGTTGGTCGGTCTATGTAATGCCATATAGCCTCTACACGCAAACCCAGCAACTGGCGCGCAGAGCTTTACCATTATTAATTTTCCTATAGGTCTTTAAGCGGTGACCGTGTTATTTTATTTGCGATTCTTATGGTTCAAATTCCAGCGCCTATTTCTATTATTGTGATTTCCAAATCCGGTTAGAATTTTCCAAGATACGAGTTTAAAAAATGTAGTTTTTAGATATTCCAAATATGATTACTTGTAACTCGTTGCAATACGTTTCATGCGCAGGTGGATAGGAACCTTAAGTGTCGGCTCATTTGATACGTGCGAACTTCACCGCCATTGTCAGCTCGGGGCTGCAGATACCAACCAGCCACGTGTATGTTTGGCTCCTGCGTGATACAGCAGGTTTCCTATTGGTCTGGCTGTCGGTTTAACAAAGCAGCAGCCGTATACTGAGTGGCTGTAAGCGTTTTCACCGTGTTGCTGGCCAACGAAGTCATTTTGCTGGCGTGTGTGACTTGAGTTCGCCGTTCTACCAGCTATTTCACGTCTGTATTCCTAAATATTCTGTGCCTAGAGGTCACTTTCTTGTTGGAGGCCGGCATATGCACTCTCATATTCGTATATCAAAGAAGCAGCGTGCATTGGCAGGTGTGCATAATAGTAGACAAGTCTAGTCGGATGCTCTTTAATCCACTGGAGGTAATTAAAGTAGATAAGCGATATGGACGACATTGACACCGGCACTAAGAATAATATTACCTTTATGTGAGCAGCACTCAACTGGCGCTCATTGTTTTCATGTACCAGCTATCCCAGCATTCTCCTGGACTGATTTAAAAAATAATCATGGTGTAGGAATATAGTTCATATGAGGAGCAAACATTCAAAACCAGACATGTCGAAAATCCAGAAAATGAGTAAAATGCCCTTTATAAATAAATAAGATGTGTTACATATGAGTGTGAACTCAGAATCCATAAAATATACGTGTCTTATTGAAATGGGTATGTTTATTCTCAGTTAGTGCTATAAAATATAATGTTTATTCACTTTGTTCTACAGCTAGATAAGGTGGACATGTCTGGTTTTGAAAGTTGGCTCCTCATATGTACTTGCGATTGAAATACGTTGAAGCGAGGTCTTATTATTCGTTTCTTGACGAAACTACTTATCGTGCATTACATTTTAATTATATGTTTTACGAAAAAATAAATAACACTTGAAACAATGTTTCTACACGTTTCAAAGTTCTTCACGCTTACTAGAAACATGATTTTCAGGCCTGTCAGTACAATAAAAAACGGCTTTCTCAGACTGCAGTAGCCTATAAGAGAAAACACCACCCCGAAAATTAAATTGTTAACACGTATTCGTCTTAAAACTACACTTCCCAACTAATAAAATTATATTGTCAACGCTTTAATTCCCACAGGAAAATGACTAAGCACTGCACGTCAATTGAGTGGCTTGCGCGTAAAGTTGGTACTGCGATACATACGCTGGTCAGTGGCACCGTTAGCGCTCTCTAGATGTTGTGCCTCACACACACAAGCACAGTCTAGCTGGTCTAGCTGCAAGATAGGCACCTTAATTTGAAATACTGATCACTTCAACATTTTTAAAACTTTTTTAAGTTACTGTATTGGACATTTGGTGTATAGCTCCAATAATTTCAGAGTGCAAGTTTTGTTTTTCTTCAAAATTAGCTTGTTTCCTTATTTGTACCAGTTGTTTACACTACAGTTACGTGTAAAAGTAATTGTCTTGTATCTAATGCGCAGAAGTTTTACCTCAATCACACTTGCGTAAAATTAATTGCTTGAGCAAAAAAGTAGTGGAAATTAAAGTCACTGCTATTTTTTCTGGCGTCGCGGCCAGTTTTGCCGTAGGTAATGCATGCAGTGCGATGATAATGTGTATTTTTTAACGGTCGAGTTAAAAAAAAACAGGGTAATGGTTATGCAGAACTGCGGCGAACATCTGGTTGATAGCGCCAAGTAATCAGCCGCATCTCAGCTGAAGTCACGTGGTGCGTGGACGCGCACATTCACTCGCCGCGCGCCGCCCAAGTATCAGCCGGGAAAATTAAATTTCAGAACGGCGACCCAAAACGATAAAAAGGGCTGTGCAAGTCAAAGAAAGGAGCGACTGATGTGTGTCGTTAAATTATATAGCTACCGGCGCCGCGCTTATAGGCACGAGAGAGGGGGAGGAGTTTCAAGGAGGGAGGAAGACATTAGGGAAAAGTGCTGGTAAGATTCATCATTTGTCATTTGTCTTGTGGTTTTTCTTGAAGGTAAAGAACGTGAAAGGGAAGGGGGAGGAGAAAAAAGCCGACGTTGCCATCTGCGTTGCGTGGCGGAACGAAAAATGACCGCCAGAGATTGGATTACCGGGCCTTCTGCACAGAGTGACTCGCTTCCGAAATTGTGAGTCGATTGTGTGGTTGAAACTGGTGTAGCTGCTTCAGATCACGCAAACATGGCGGGGAAGCCATGAACGTGTGTGGCTCTTGATGACGATCTGGGGCTACGATAAGTAATAAATAGCGTATGGGGAGGGTATCCGAGGGTGGGGTATCGTATCCCAAGGGCAGATTTTTGACTGGACGCCCGTAGGCATATGCATATCCTGAAGGATGACACGAACTGAAGTCCTACAATAGAGAAGTGACGGAAACGGGAGATACCGGGGGAAACCCGTCGGCCAACCACAATGTCCACCACGTTTCCCACATGCGAAAAAAATCCGGCCTGAACCCGCCGGGGATCGAACCCAGATCGCCTCGGTGGGAGCCGAGTTATCTTACTACTGGTGCTACGATAATTACGACTCTTAAACAAAATTAATAATCAGCATTAGCTCTTCAAATGTTGATGTTAACTCATTTGGATACTTACACTGTATCGGCAGGGAGTCATGACTACACATTGGCAGTAGAAATTATACTGAGTAGACTACGATGAACTGTATTATACACAGTATGACTTTGTCTGATTTTGACATTTCTCGTCTAATAAATTTGACTGGTAGCTGCATTACACTGCAAACTATTTTTTGTGTATTTACCACACGTGCGTATTAGAAGCGCTAAGAAAGTGATATGGTGGAATTGTTTCCCAGACATCCATGGCAGTATTCCAAAATTTTTTGTAAAACAGTCAAATGTATACTGAAGTAACCAGACTTGTATTGTAACAAGTGTAAAAGTTTGTGTATTTACAACATGCTGTACGGTAACTGTCGGAAACTGTCCCATACTGCGTTTAGTTTAATTACTTCCTAGATATTTTAGGAAGTTTTTTACTGTGTATTTTAAGAGCTCAATAGGCCACAGCGGACGCCAGATGCCGCGTTTGAGGAACGGAAACTGGCAGGCGATAAGAGCTATGCTGCCTGGTGCGTCAACAACAGTATCGCCTTTATGTGCGAGGCGCGAAAATGGCGTGCAATGTAGTGGTCGTATGCTTTTCTCTATGCAACTTCAAGCAGTTACCCTACTATTTTATTTACGGAAAACGCGTGGTAAGTCCAGCACACGTTTGTCTATTTTGGTTTTACAATTATAGTTAGTATTTTTTTATGTCACAGAAGTCTGGAAAATCAGTTTTTAACCATTTGAGGTGTTCCGAATCCACCTTCCTAAGCACGATATCTAGGAAACAAAAATAGGGAAGAATAGTTTTAAACGTATTTTCTTTTCGTCGATAAATATATCGAACACGCGTTTAGTAGTATTTCTTTTAAAAAAAAATTTTCTCCTAAGACGTTACGACAATGTTCACGTGCCATCTGTACAGGGCTCTTAAGGCTGCCGCCTACCTCACGCTTCAAATGCGTTGCAGCGTGTTCGTAAACAGATTTTTTCTACGAAAATATTCCACTTGTGCCCATTGTGCCAACGTATGAAAAGAAAACAAACTCCAGATCAGGGGCGTCATTTGGGGCTACAGGGGATTTAGAATTTTATGTGTATAAATATATTTTTTTGTATTTTTAAATGTAAATAATGCTAACTTAAGGACGTAAAACTTAAGTTGTATTATTAAAGTATCTAATTTATACATGCTTAATTAATAAAAAAGATGCAACAAGGTCACTGTCGCCAGAAAACAAAATCTTGCCCCCCCCCCCCTTGAAAAACCTGAAATGACGCCCCTGCTTCAGACCTCATTGTTAAGACGCCGCGCTCATTAAAAACATGGCTGAAAACGGTCTTTTCAGACTGCCGTACTTCAAAATGCACTAACAGGATGTATGTGATACTCAGATTGCGACCTGCACTGAACTTAGTTGCAGACTTTCCACCAATAAAATTGTATTGTCACTGTTTGAAGTCCCATAGTAAAAACCGTTCAGCGGGAAGCTTGCACACTAGTTCAATGCTTGGCTCGTTATTGCGACGCGGCATTTGATGCGTGCTTCAAGGTCGACATTACTGCTCCGTCGCTTTTGAGCCCCTCACGCGCGAGGGCGTGGTACATAATTCAACGCTAACAGCATTAACCTATAACTGTAGGTTTCTTGAAGACAATTTGCGAAAATCAAACAATAGCAATCGTAGACAATAGTTTTAGCTAATGTTTTTAACAAAATAGTTTCTAGTGTTACGAACTTCTGAGGCACAATTTCTGACGCCGGAACCTCGTGCATTTAACTGCGGCGCAAGAGATCACGCGTAACGAATGAGTAGGGGCCGGGAAATTTCGCAGATTCCGTGACTTGCATGTTAGAATCAAACAGCCTATGCATACTCAAGTCCCGACCATTTGTCCACTAACTGCTATGGAACAACAGACAATGAAATAATAGACAGGACTTGAGTATGCATAGGATATTTGATTCTAAAATGCAGGTCATTGAATTCGCGAAATTTCATCATCTCTAATAATCATATATGGTCAGTAAGCAACAATTCTAACCGAACGGAAAAAAATGTGCTCACTGAATGATCTGCTGCCACGTACAGTTCATTAACATTTAAACGAAAAAGTCGACGTAATGCTTAGACAAGAACGTTTTTAATTTATAATTTATAAATAGCCCAACGGAGAAATGAAATCAAGCCAACTCAACGACGCGAGATTTATTAACGCCAAGGGTGGCGGGTAGGCAAGGAGGGTGGGCGGAGGGCGACAGGAATCGCTTTAGCCACGGCGCACTAATATTTCGCACAACACGTCCACCGTTTTTCATGCGGTAAAATTAATCTCGAAGGAAGTAATTAAATTATGGGAACAGCCGTGACGCCTCGGAACTTAATTTAATGCGTCGCGGGAATTATGGCCGGCTTTCCGGCGGGACGGCAGCGTCGTGGCGGCACGGACAACGCCCGGCCGCGGGACACCGGCCCGCGCTTTAATTAAAAACAATCAGCCTCGGCCTGGCGGGCTGCGGGGGCGGATCTCTGCGTGGGCATGCCCTCTGCACTCTTCTACATTATACCTTACATTTAACTGCCTATAACATTACTGCTACACTCTACTAACAAATATCTCTACACCGACGTATAGGAGTGTTGGGAAAGTAGGTATGGAAACATTATTCTTCATACATCAGTAGTAGCATTCCTGTTTATTTGTAGGAAACAGTGAAATGTATACCAGGCAGACTTGTTATACTATAGGTGCCGCACGGTAAGTTTAACCTTTCATGAGCGTAACTGTTACAAAAGTGGTACTGAAATAAATATTACATTTAGTACTGCACAATTTTTTTTAAAATAAACCAACAAAAGGTTATCTGTTTATTTTCAATTACTGCAAGCGTACTACAGGCACAATTTTCTGTAATATTTGTCAAAATGGAACTGATTGCAGTCCACGTCCTTCTTTACCTACAACTGCACGGCCGACTTACCGAATACACTTTAACTTACTACAACTGATTATGACTTTGAAAAGTAAATATCTGTCAAAGGTTGACTATGCCTAATGCATAGAGACATGAACTTTTCGCGAAAAGAATTTTGCCCCACTTTGTTCCAGTGCCTTATGTGCACGTCTGCAGTTCTACTTCATAGATATTGGCAGCGTGCCTGTGAACTGTGACGTTTCTCATTTGACTGTACCAATCACAATAAGGTTACTGTAACACCACATGTCTGTGATTTGCGCGTAAAACCCCACGACACACGAATGTCAAAACATCCAATCTCTGACAGTGAAGCAAGTCTGCAGACGTGCACACAAGTCACTGGCACTAAGTGAGGCAAATTTCTTTTCGCGAAAAGTTCATGTCTCTACAGTAATGCATGTAATGTTCTGGGCACGGCCGTAGAAGAACAGATCTGGACACTCGCCGGGAAACTTGACCCCCTTGTTGTTTGGCTGCAGTTCGCCAAGTTACCGATAATGTTGTGCTTTATTGGCGCTGCAGTCAGGGCGGTCGGGCTCAAACTTCGCCCACTTCCCTCCCACTAAGATAAACAATTTATCAAAACGTATTTTTTTTTAATCAATTTATGAAATACTTCCTTTGCTCACAATTTTAAATCACGGCTCCAACAATCATTATTTACTTTGTAATGTTGACAATGGAAAAAAGTGGACGGTGTTTGAGTCCGATCGCCCGGATTGCAGTGGCAAAAAGTACAACATTCTCTGTAACTTGACGAACTACAGCCAAACATAAAAGGAGGTCAAGCAAAATACGTTGGTAGATAGGCGAGTGTCCAGACCTGTTATTCTACGACCGTGGTTCTGGGTCACAGTTGGCTATTGTTTATCGTTACCAACTTCGGGAAAAAATGTTAGGGTGGAAAAGCAAGCGTCGATTTCACATTTACCACTACACAGAGAAGAAAGTATTGCAGTAGGAATTTTAGTTGTGTTACAGTTCCAATACACAATTTGCCTGTCGCCTCTATAGCCTATGGATAGTTCTACAAATGTATGAACTGTAAGAATGGCATGCTCTGTTGTAGAAACAATATAAATGATTAAGAAGAAAATATTGTTGTTTGTGTTTTAATAAAGATTAGGTTCCTACAACTTTCTATAGACATGCTTTTATCTCAGTGACATTGGGAAACATACCTAAAATATGCTGGAGATTACCGCCGTTATCTAGACGTGGAACTAACGTATTGATATGAAACATAAATGCGGGAACGGTCCGGTATTAATTCCTAACTATTCAAAAACTTTCAATCATAATGTCACGGCGTGTACAATTATTTTAATGTGTGTTAGGTGTAATTTCAAAAATTATAACCCACCCTTTTACACAGTAAATTTTTGTACATTTAACAATGTTTTTTTTTGAAACTCTTAAGAACGGCGATTAATTAGTAATTCTTAAATATTTCAGATGTCTCTCGTGATTGGCATTTCAAGAAAACAATTGACTGGTTTGACACACATGCCTACTTGTGCCTCATACTGTATATCACAAACAAGTGATATACGTTTCTTTTACTGTCGACAATAATAAAAATTTTTTGTGCTAACAGCCACCAGTACTATAAACAGAAATGCAATGATTGCACTGGCTAGTTGTACAAAGAATTGACTTCAGTTTTTTGTAGGAGTTTTGCAAAATACCAACGAGAAAATAACATTCTGGGATATAGTTACGATTTAGTCAGTTATTATTAATTAAATTAAATTTTATTGGACTTTTTTTCCCCCACCGGCTGCTCAAATCAAGTGAAAATTTGTGAACTCTTGGAATTTGGTTGAAAGTATTGCTGTTTGCGATAGCGATTTATGTAGCAATTTTTATTATTATGGAAGTATATGAAATAAACCATTAGTAAGTTACGTCCGCTGGGTTTTTATTCACGTTTTACTATAGAGGTCGAGCAGTATCTTGTACAGCGAGCGACCCCAACATTACTCACAGGAACTACTGCAGATATATTCTGCAGTGGATAGTCAGTGCCGGAGGAGGGTGCAGGGGAATGGTAAGTTGGAGAGCACTTCATAAATATCAGTTACGAGTGTCTGTTCTTCGCAGTTATAACTTGAGTTGAGCAGGCCACCGGCATGGGATTATCTGGCGCTCTGCATGCACAAGTAAGCCGACGTCAAGTATGAGCTATGCTCCGAGAAGCTCCAACTACCTAGCTTGTGCGGCTGTCTGGAGAATCTCTTCTCGGTCCAATATCATGTCCGTGGAGGGTAAAAGAGTGGGAGGGGGATCGAACCCACACTGTTCTGCTTCGAGCCCCTACTGACTGCGATGTGGGGTCACTACACCTGCAGATAATTAAGGCCATGTAAGCTTTTCGCGAAAAAAAAAAAAATACCCAGTTTTGTTCTGTGTCTTACGTGCACATCTGCAGTTCTGCTTCATTGTCTTTGTGAAGTGGCGTGTCTCATTTGACTGTGCTAACCACAGTAAAGTTATTGCAACATGACAAGTATGTGATTAGCCGGTAGAACCCCATGACACGTGAGAGTTGCATCATCCAATCATTGACGATGAAACAAAAGTACAGATGTGCATGTAAGGCACTGAAACGAACTGGGGCAGAATTCTTTTCGCGGAAAGTTCATGGCCTTATAGATAGAGATAGGAGTTCATGGCCTTATAGATAGAGATAGGAAAAATTCGCGGGTTAACTGACCTGTAAGCTAGCTTCCAAGAATATGTGTGCTCAAGTCGGCAACAGGTGCTGCTCGCTGACTGGCTCAACGCTCTCCAGGAGGATTCAAATAAATAAAAAAATAAATAAAAAATTCTTGCATGCGTCCAAAAGAAAACGAGAATTTTTCAGGTCCCTACCTATAGATAAGGTCTGCCAGCAGACTAGACTCTAGACAGCTGTGGACTTGTTCGAAGTCTCCCATTGGCCGACAATTTTGTAGCCTGCCGCGCATAACGCTCGTGTCCAACAAATAAAAGTTACAAGGTAGATTGATTGACGGTCACATTCGTAAATGATATCACATAAGCTCGTGGCCAGTGTAATCACAGATTGTAGTCAGGTGTGTACAAAGTTGCGAAGTCTAGTCTGCGAGCAAATAATAATGCGGATTCTGCAGGTCCTTGGTTATTGGGAGAGACCCATATCGATGGCCCAGTTAAAAAAGGAAACAACTCAAAATTCCCAGTTTTGAGTCAAATGCATATAGAAATATTTCCGTTTCACATAAAAATCTGTTAATTAACATATTTGGCTGGTGTTACCTTGAAGCAGACGTATAGAGGCAACTGTTTTTTAAGGTATATAAAAATGTTTATAGCCTGCCTTTACTGAAATTATCACACTTTAAAATAAAATAAATATAATTTCTAGGTCTTTACTGGCAATCAGAATAAAGTGTCATGTTATTAAAACAAGCGAATTTACGTGTTATTATTTTCTACTGGGTAGAGCGCCCTTCTGTCTATGTGTTGACGAGCCAAACTCAAAAATTAAATTTTTTGAATTGTTTCCCTTTTGAACTGGGCCATCGATATATTTCTGTGTTTACGTGAGGAGAAATTTGATTTCTAGCTCATGTACACGTGGGTTACTTTTTCAATTGGGGCTTAAATCAAAGATGTTAGAAGGGTCCAGATGGAGCATGTCGCTGGCAATTGTAACCAAACAAACGCTTGACGTGGCTATAAACAATATGGCCGATTAATCAAAACATTGAGGAAATATTAATTAGGAGGTGTGTAAACAGGGCTACAACATAGAGTTTTCAACCTAAAATATCATTTAAAGAGCATAATACATTCATTTACCTTAAGAATACCAGTCTGATGTGTACTTTTGAGGTTAAATCAGTATGGCGGCTGGCTAATTTGGTGGCTACCTCTCCCCCCACTTAACTTCACTTCCTCTCGCCTATATACCGACCTTGTGCTACCCCCGTGGTTTAAATGCTTACGAAACGTTTACTTGTAGAACTCCGAATCACTGGCAAATCTGCATGTAAACATTCATAAGACTCCCAAGCTACGTTGCCAAAAACAACTGACCACTCATTGGAGCAGCACCATATAAATCAGTAGTTGAGGACAGAGTGCACAGAGCAAGTCAGCAGGTCGTTGAACTCGTGAAATGTCCGGGGGTCTATCTGTATCTATAGCGACTACACATATCAGCCGGTAGAGACTCGGAGCAGAGCAGGGTTAGTTATAAGAATTTTAGCGAAATATTTCTGTTCCGTTTTGTTTCAAGCCTTGCGTGCACAACTGCAACTGTGTGACGTGACCAATGATTGGATGCTCTTAACTCTCTGCGTCTTAGGGTTCTATTCTCTTAATCACAGATATGTGAGGTCGCAATAAACTTGTTCTGATTCGTATAGTCAAATAAGTGACGACTCTTCACAAACATGCGTTGCCCAATAACCACGAAGCAGAATTGCAGATGTGCACATAAGGCATTGAAACAAAGTGGTGCAAAAATGTTTTGCAAATATCAGGGCTCTTAGTTATAAGGACATCCGATTTTCGCGGGAGAAAAGTTACTTGATTGTATTTCAAATCACTTTAGCTTACGACCACTTTGTCAACTGGATGATTACATCGCCCAAGACGCGTTGTTCCTCAGTTACCTAATTTTGGTTGGCTCAGATGACGAGCCCCTCCTCAAAAAGACACGCAGTTAACCAAACAAGCGTTGACGATATACGAGCAATATAGCTTGCGCAAAAATATTTTAACTGAAGTCGCGTTCCCTTATCTGTAACTAGGTTCGAAAGATTCCCAAGCACTCTGAGAGAGAACATTTTTTTTTGGAACACCGCCGTAGAGACATGTGGCACGTATAGTCGGTTACAGGAAGGAGTGCACTTTTGTGACTTTGTGTGGTTTGTAGTGCATCTGTATTTGGTTTCCAATTTTTTTTATGTTAACTTCAGCAATCCGTTCAGCAAGCTGATACACTGTTTCACGAAGGTAAAATATTACATTAATTTCCGAAACTACATTTGTGAATTCTAAGAGATAGACTTCGCTTTTTCGTGACATATACGATAACATTAGTTCCCATTCATATTTGGCAATATTCTGAATTTTTTTTTGTCTGGAAACAGTAACTAAAATGGTAGCAATGCTCAACATACAGTTTTCAAATCACGGCGTACTTCTTGTAGTATTGAATAAATGACTTCACGATACCGTTTAGAATGCTTGACAAATAAGATTTTTAGCGGTACTTGGTCAGAGGTAACGTTCGTATTAATATCTGATCACGTTTCAATGGAAGACAGGTAATTTTTTTTTTTTTTAATATAGCACTTTCGGTGTACTGTTCCTGTTATACTGATACCTATAGAGACTCGGAAATTTCGCGAATTCATTCAAGAACTAGTCGGATTTTTAATTACATTTAAATTTGTTCTGAGAACTCTGAACCAATGGCAGACCTGCACGAGAATACTTAATAACCACGATGCCACTGCCTAAAGCAGCAGCCAATGAACAAGTGGCTGAGGACAGAATCTACGCATAGCTGTGGAGGTTGTTGAACAAGCGAAATTTCCGGGTCTTTGTTGATATCATATGGTGAAATGTTGCCGGTTAAATATTCAATGCTGAACCTGTAGCCTACCTCTAAAACTGAGAAACTCTTCTGACGTGTATTTTTATTTTTCAGTGTGATGTTCACCACGTAAACATTATTCATTACTTGTTTGTAAATTGGCCACACGTTCGTACAGAATCGCTAAGAAAGTAGGTGTGGTAGAACTGTTTCCCAGACATCCATGGTAGCACTCCTAAACTTTTTTATAAGTAAAATGTATACTAAAGTTACCAGACTTGTATTCTAACAACTGTTGAAGTTTGCATATTTGCAAGACGAAAATATGGTAACTACCTCACACTGTGTTTAGGTTAATCACTTCCTAAACATTTTTAGGTTATTTGTTTACAGTGTATAAGAAATGTCCTTAGTTGAAATTTGCTTACGGAATACCACAATATTAAGTTCTATATGAACTAAGTTTTGAAATCTACCTTTCAGTGAGAAGATATGTTTGAATAAAAAATAAGACACATAGAAAGTACACTAATTATTTCAATGGCTGAATTCCACTAATTCTGCAATGTGTTCTGCATATTTGCTGTAAATCCTGCAGCTCTGATGCACAGGCAATTCCTCTAATTCTTCGCTCGACAACAGTTAGGTCCATTTTACTGATGCTGTGTTCCACTGACATGTTTAGTGAATTAAATTGTAACATTGCCCGATTTGCTTACTAAAATGATACATTTTTGGATGATTTAGTTTTAGTACGAGACGGAGCTCGTTAAAGACTAAATACTCGACAACAAATCAATCTAAGACTACGATGTTACTAAGTTACTGATCAAGGTATGCCTGACTTTTCGGTGAAGGTATGCCTGACTTTTCGGTGAGTAGCATACAAATCTCATTTCTATCAGTTTTGGAGTAACGATATTTTTGAGTCTATATCGACCAAAGTCAACAGAGTGAAATGCATTTTCATGAACAAAAGGGAAATGTTTTATATCGGCTCTCTATTATAAAGGAAAAAATATAATTCTTGAAGACTCGGTAGAAATGAGCAGAGTCACGAGTATGTCGTGAAGAGGCAGCTCTACTTCCTGTTATTGGCAGGCGTGACTTTGTTCTGCCACGTCTCTCATTTGACTGCACCAATCAGAATAGAGTTACTGTGACACCACGTGTCTGTGATTTACCAGTAGAACCCCAAGACTAGTGAGAGTTAAAACACCTAATATCTGACAGTGAATCAGAGCGGCATTGAAATGAAATGGTGCAGAAATATTTCCGCCACAGACTCGTGTCTCTAGAAATGAGTGATCTATGCCTCAAGAGACGCGCTATATTGACTACCAGCGTAGAGATGGTGTAAGAATGGGAAGAACAGCAGCGAGTGCAGAACGGTGCGAATGGCCTCGTAAAGCAGGCGGAATGGCGGCAGTTACCCACGACAGGGTCCGCGATGGATGGTCGCCCCGCGGCCCACCGCGCAACCAGAGGTGTAAGAAGCTTCCTCGAGATTGAAGGCAGCTGATCGGACGCGGTTTAACTAGTCTCGTTAAGGCATCCCTCCTAAGTCGCGGAAGCAAGACGAGCCGCGCGGACGAGTGAGTAGGTTGGGGAAGTGTTGCCGCCAGACGTACCACAATTCTGCTGTTTGTACCACATTCTAGCCCTTCGTACCAGATTTTTCCCTCATTTTACATAAAAACTCAAGAAATTTGTTTGTCACAGGAGCATTTGTCAAATTTGCCGATGCATTCAAAATAATTAAGTTACTTATAATTTTATTTGACTAATGGTATGAATTATAATACGTGTTATATTTTAAAACACTTAAATTATTATTAATGGGGCTGTCGCCACTATTCATCACTAGTAAATATTAAGCATTTGGGTAGGGGAAAAGGGGGGGGGTTAGTAAGAACGTAGTGGAGATTATTATCCTCTAACTGATACTTAATACTTTTCTAAGTAAAATATACTAAGTTTTTCTCACATTTGAATTCCGTTAAAGTAAACAGTCGTTGAAAACATCAATATAAAAACAATAGGAATACCTATTAAGTGTATGGCTGAAAGTAAAATAATAATTTGCAATTGAAAATTGATGACTTTAATTTAATTTATTTCCCTAAATTACAAACACAAGCCGTCAAGTGAAGTTATTTTATATTCGTGTAGTAGAACTGTATGGACAACACCGGTTTTTAGTCTGCCTGGTGCCAAAATATTAACTTTTCTATCTGGCAACGCTGCCCGCGGTTTCAACTGCAGGTCACATAAAGAATAGTCGTTCCACCGCCTCTGTCAAATCAGTCATCCTGTTTCCGGGACGTCAACCGTTCAACCACGCGAGTAAAGATATACACATAACTCGCATACTTTTAACATTTGACTTGTACATTTCCGTTAATGTAAATATTTCTTCAATACACAATACAAACGTAAAGGAACGAACCGATAGTTGAAAAACTATCATTGAGAATAATCTTCCTGTACGTAAATGTTGTGATATATATACCCACGCCGTAAAAGTATATTACTTAAATATTCCGAAAACATGCCACAGTTATTGAAACATTTACCACATTTAAAAATATTCCCCAGAAAAACCGCAATGCCTTCTATTGACGTAACTTACACATCTAATTTACGAATACTTCATTAATGCTATTTACAAGGTTTTCTGTTTTTATTCAAGACATTATTATTTGTGCAAAATTAAACGATACTTCGAAATAAAATTTTTTCCATGTAACAAATATAAGTAATCTGTATTGGTTCCCTGCAAACGGCCGTCATTTCTTTGACTTGGATTTCAGTATATAGAAAAGGTAAAGTTAAAACTAAAAGTTGTCAACAGTGTAACGGCTATCACGACTGGGACTAGCAGCAGGCGAGAAGCACGATCCCTGCTCGCGTGTCGCCACAAAAAAAAAAAAAAAAAAAAACGTGTCGCCGTTGAGGAATCTGCAGCCATCTCAGAGGTCGTGTGACGCGCCGTCTACTACCGCGGAGAATTACCCTCGCGCTTTTTTCTCTCTCGCCGAGTACCTGGCGCGTCTGGATACGGCATTACAGCTCGTTCACGGTTAATTGAACACCTCTAGAGGCGTGGTTCAGGTTCTTATTACAGTCCTCTGTGTGTTCTTCCGCCACACGCCTATAGGTCATTCGGGATAAAAGTGAGCACTAAAAATTTAACCTTAGAAAAATATCACTAGTGTTTACTGCATATAATTCAACATTACATATAGTCCCCTTACTGTTTGTATGGTTGGCAGCGAACTTACGCAATATAGTTCCGTGTTTTTCGTATTTAAACACAATACAGAAACAATATCAACCGAAATCGACATAATTGTGTTTTATATAATTATTAAACTTCTTTTTGTTAAACTGTATCGATTCATACTGACTGCACAATTTACTTTACACGCGCAAACATCAAGTGACGTGTCCAGAGAGATTAGACGCGTCCGTCGTCAGCCGTTGCGCGCGGAAGGATACGAATTGGCTGAAAATAGAACTTTAGCAGGGATGTTTTGAGTGCTCGCTTTATTCCGAACCGTCTATACCTGCTGCCTTGCGGAACGTTTCAAATTCGCGATATTCTGAATACTTTCACAAGGATTTCACTTCCGAAAATTAAATCCAGTTAAGTTGATGCTGGGATTGTAGTTAGGGGCATCTGGTTTTCGCGAAAACATTTTACCCCTGTTTTTTTAGTACCTTACATGCACATCTGCAGCTATGATTTGTGGTTACATATGTAGAGGCGTCAGTCATTATTAGACTGTGCCAATCAGAACATGGCCACTGCAATACCACACGTCTGCGATATGCGGGATTACCCCAATGCACTGAGAGAAAATAACATCCAGTCATTGGCCAGGAAGCAGACCTGCAGGTGTGCACGTAATGCACTGAAACGAAGTGGTGACAAAACATTTCCGCGAGAACCTGGGCTTCCTACCTATAACATATCGTGCATAGTGCAAACAAGGTCTCTATGCCTTCGAAAACAGCAAACAATGACCTTTTTCAAGCTGCTGGGAGGGACCATCGCTTTCGTGTTACAGACGCGTAAGAACTACTTCAGTAAAGATGCACCGATCAAACTGTAGGAACCATACACGTTACTTTCACAGATTGTCTTACAGCAATAATTTGTAAAAAAAAATATATATATATATATATTACTTTAGTGCTTGACGTCTATGCTTTTACGTCGGTAAGTAGTTAGCGGGGTGGTTTAATATAGCCTACACATACCAATGATATGCAAAATAATTCACACACATTCACATCCATGATTTGTCCGAGATTTGAATCATTGACCTCTGGATCAAAACTGATATTCCTAGCAATCGTGAAGTGAAAAGAGCTTGGTCAGCGCTTAATGGAGTCGCCTATCCCAGCGTTTCAAATCGAACTTCAAAAGCTTTGCAGTGCGTCTATTGTGCCAATGTACGAAAACATAACACACTGCAGACATAGTCGGAATATCTTGCATGGTATATAATTCAGCGCTTAAAGTATCAGTTTAGAGTTGTAGGTTTCTCGAAGCCAACTTGCAAAAAAAAAAACAGTCCTAGACAGTAGTATTTGCCAACTTTCTGAGCAAAAATTTGTCTCGAGTAACGTATTTCTGAAGAACGATCACCGACGTCGAAATCTCGTTCAACTAATTGCGGCGCAAGAGATCACGTTTAACAAATGCATTTTTCGGGGAAAATGTTTGCTAATAAAGTTCGCAAATATAATTATCAAAGATTGTTGTTTTGTAGTTTATCCATACTGACTTTAAAAAACGCGTTGATCTCAGTTGTAGAACTCAGTGCTTATTTATCTAACACAATGATAATTAAAAACACTATTTGTAAGTCCTCCAACATAGCTAATTCAAAAATGTTATCTTTGTCAGCCTACATCGCAAAATTTTGCAAAGTCATTTTGTGTTTCTGTATCTACAGTGTGGAACGAGCTCCCAGCAGAAATAAGAGCCATAACTTCTACAATGGGCTTTAAAAACAATTTAAGAAAGAAAGTATTTTTCAAGCAACAGTCGTAACTTGAAAATTCTTGTTTCCCAAATTAAGTTTTCTCGTATTTTTAAAATATTAGTAATAGATAGTTGTCTTTTACATTAAACATTTTATTTATTTTGAAACAAGAGTTGTTATTTTAAAATTTTTGTACTAGATAATATGTTATTAGTATTTAAGTGATAAGAATTTCATTCTTTTATATTATTTTATACAAATTTGAATTTTTGTTGTAGCAATTTATTTTCTAAAAATAGACATAGCTGCATTTGTAAATGCAAATTTCATGAGTTTGCCATTGTTGTTATGTTCAATTTATTAATAACTTTATAATATGTAGTTACCATGGTTAAATGTAAGAAAAGGCGTACGCCTTAATTTCGCCATGTATAACTTAAGACGTAAATAAAATAAAATAAAATTAAACCGTCCTTTTAAAACTGCCGTACTTCGAAATTCACTAACCAGTTGCATATGGAACTCAGAGAAAAACACGAAGTGAACATTGCTACAGACTTTCCACCAATGCAATTATATGGTCTCCTCTCAGAGTCTCATAGCAAAAATAGACCTGCGAGTCTCGTGCAGGCTACAGTTCATCGCTTGGCTCGTGGCGATATGTCATTTAATGGGCGCTTCAAGGTCGCCCTTATAGCGCTGTCGCTTCTGAACCTAACGAGGAAAACTGCTCAAGTTAGGTGGGTCCTTAACCGCTACGTCTTGATTACATATTAAATTATATTCGTTGTTGCTCAGTACGTTGTGCCACCACTGACTTCTTCATCTTAGTGAGGCCCATATTGCTGTAGGATATTTGCGAATGTCTTTTCTTTTCTTTTCAGTATCTCGAAATCTTCAAGCAGTTATGTATTTTCATTATGAAAAAAAAAAAACACTCGAATACACTCATAATTTGTTTCCGCATTTAAATTCCTGTTCTATTATTTTCGTTGCCTCATTGCAAAAAAATAATAGGTTTCGTTGGAAAACTATATCGTGAAAGCTGTCTGAGCCTCACAGAATATGATTTAACATATAAGTTCCTATCCTTGGTCTCGCTAGAGCTCCCGGGTTAGCAGCTCAAAAATGACTGAGACATAAGGGCGACCTTGAAATGCGCATTAAATGGCGCATCGCCTCAACGAGCCAAGCTCTGAAATAGCGTGCAATGTTCCCGCCAAACGGTTTTTACTATGGGACATTAAACAGTGATAGTATAGTTTTACTGGTGGAAAGAATGTAGCACAGTTAAGTGCAGCTTACAATCTGAGTTTCACATACATCCAGTCAGTACATTTTGAAGTACGGCAATCTGAAAAAGGCCGTTTCTGGCCATGCAGGAGGGCTTAGAAACAGTGATTTGAATGAGCATAGTGTCTTTTTAATGAGGTTCCGACCTTGTCTGAAATGTGTTTTCTTTTCGTACGTAGGCACAATGGACACACGTGGAATATTTTCATAAAAAAAAGTATTTACGTATACACTGCAACGCATTTGAAACGCGTGGTTGGCAGCTTCTGGCCGTGCAAGAACTCAGTTTCAGCTGTTGTTTATTATCTGTGTTAAACATTCTTCTTGTTTTCTCCGACAATGGCCTTGGAATTCCCGTGAAGTACACTAGACGTTTTAACACTTGTTAACGCCTGTTCAGCCAACTGGAAGGAAAGCTAGAGTTTTGAAACGAAACTGTTTTTGCATCACACTACCTGTGAATTATTCTTGCTGTGCGGAACGCTTCAAGGGAAGTTCGCAGGTGTTCAAATCAAGTATTTGATCAGCGGTGACATAAACTACACTTTCACAAACCGCGAGGTGTGAAAAAGTGTTTAGACCATTTTGAATTTCCTTCTTTGCGTTGTGATGTGCTTGTGTGTTTGAAACTTCTCTGCGCTGCGAAAATGAACGTTTGACAGTTCAGGCAGTAATTATTTTTGTAGCTCAAATACTAAATCTAACAATAACATTGTTCTTTGCTAACGTAAATAGCGAGGAATGTATTCCCCGCCCTTCCTGAAGACGTGTTCTTACATAGGCAAACTCAGTTTTTGTGCTGTTAACATAGCACTGCTGTATCGACCAGGTATATTGCATTTAACCGCCAGCTCACACCTACAGAGATCATGTAATAGAAGGTAACGTATCAACAAATATGTGTTTGTTGTTTTAAGCACTCTCTTTCAAAAAATGTGCGCTATGCCGGTTGCGCAGTTATACATTCGCATACTCTGTTTAGTGTTTTGTATTCATAACATTTTGCATCTGAAAGTTCACTATATTCTTGAGATTTTATACGTTGACATAAGACAAAGGTATACGAATTGTTTTCTAGTGTGTTCTTTTTACACTTATTTTTTTATCAGTGGATGGCCCAGCTACATTTTTCCGGATTGTTAGTGGTGTTTTATGTGGAACCTTTTTTTTTTTTATCTTCTCGTTGGTTTTAGTGCCATGCCTCCAAAGATAAAGACGAAAAATTTCCCTCCCCAGCCAGGTACGAAGATGCAAAACTTATTCCATAGAATTACAAGCGTAACGTTCTGGGACGTAAATGTAGAGAGATATAACGCTGTCAGTACAGCAGGAAGTTAGCGATGCACAAGTTGGGAACGGCTAATGAAGCAGACGTGGGCGAACTCTGCTTGCTTCTGACCCCGAGTGTACAGTGGCCAGTTTTTATAACAATTAGGTAGAGTACACGTATGGTTACGTGGAGATTATAAAGCAATTTTCAATAGTTTATTTTCGTTTCTTTCCTCGTCTTCTACCCCTTACTGGAGCCGCAATGGGCCCCCGGTTCTGTGACGTCATGCGCGGGGGCGTCTGTTGTACAGTCCGCACCGGAGCAGAAGTGGGTACCGCGTGTGTTAACAGAGTACGGAGTCAACTTTTTCTTTCTCTATTTTCGTACCGTAGATAGTTTCTCTTACTGAGATAGTTCCAGCGAAGTCGTTTATGCTTCTCTGCTTTGCTTCAGCTTGATATTCAGATGCATCGCTAGGAAAACAGTTTACTGTTGAAATTTCAGTTAGTTGCGTAAAGTTTTTTTTTTTTTTTCGTAAATTAATTTGAAAGCCTTGACCCAAGTATACCCTACTCTCATTGTATATTCGCAATACTTACGCTGAATCTGTGCTTGAAAATAGGCAGACATTTGTCAAGAGCGGAGTTGCTTATCATTACTGAGCGACGCCAGCAGTTGTTGAAATATTTCATTTTTTTGTAATAATGGCGGGTGTGACGAATTACCGAATTGCCTCTTTATAGAAACACAAGCAGTCCCACGCAGCTTTGCTCGCGAGTATTATTCATAACTGATAATATTTACTTTCATTGAAAAAAACCTCTTTGTACACCAGATTGGTACTTCAGTAATCAAGTGTTTGAATGATAACGCTGCTTGTTGAGCTAACTCTGCAGCAGGTATAGCTGTCCACGCGAAAATCAGTCTTAAGTTTGTCCCTGCCACTAACAGCGACTTCACCTGGGCCTTATTTATAGCACTGTAAAGTTGACGTTGTGGGGTAGTTATAGACTCTTAAATGTAGGAAGTTAATCGAATGGAAAACGCCTGTTTTACACTGTGCATAACCATTGGTGACGGTGCCCTCTATTACATATTTTCAAAATATTTACTTGAAGTTTAATGCCATTAGAAAGTTTGGTGGGAAAAGGTTTCGCGGAAACGCATTTGGTGCCCCAACATCGAGATTAGTGAGATGATATATGTGAGCTGATGTTGTCGAGGAACCTAAGTGGAAAGTTAGCTGCAATGATCCATTTTACTCCTTTTAAACGACTACATGCAAATTGCACTAATTCGATCTGCTTTGCAGTTTTGGTGTGTGACGTGATTTTGTATTTTTTTATTTCAAAAATGTTGTTGCAGATTGTATTATGGCGACTGAATGAATGATTAAGACATGGAGACATGAATAATGTAATCTATGGCGAGTACTTCCAAATAGAGTTAATGAAGATATTTTGGTCTGTGCTTAACAGGTTTCTTTTTGGCGCTTGTGAAGGGTGATATCGGTATGACTTGGGTAAGTATGATGCAACGTTGGATTAAAGGGTGAGGGAAACGGGGGAACACTGAGAAAATCCCGCCGACAAACGGCATCGCCTGGAACGTAAATCTGGATCGACCACGCCGAGAAGCGAAACCGGATCGTCTTGACGGTTGACGAGCACCCTAGCCTCGGTGCTAATCGCTGGCCTTGTTTCTCGCCACTTGGCACAACATCCTCTGATTCTGTTAATGTTTTTCATGCTTGTTGATATTGTCACAATTAATTCTAGTTGGCCCTAAATTTAAAGTCATCCAAAACCGCAGTCAAATATTGTTCCTACTGACATCATGAAGCTCCTGGGTTTTGATGGAGGAGGACGGATGAGGGTGCAGACCAGTGTGACACTTCCCGCGCGCGTGTAGTTGACACACCTGCATAACTACGTGCCGGGCGACAAGAGTTTAGAGTGGTCGCGTGGAAGGGTTGGCAGCCCGCTGGCCAGCCTATGAAGATTGGGATGAGGAAGGGAAGAGGGAATGTTTGCGAGGCCCAGTCTGGGCCGGGTGTCGTAAATCCGCCGGCGGACCTCTCCCGGCTCCGACAGTTTTACAGCCCCGTACCTAAAAACTCCTAAAAACTATTCCAGGCCTCCACCCCAGGGGCCGAGCGCCGCATGATAGTACGGCTTGTCGCACTCCGAGCAGGGCCGCGACTACTTCTCCGCCCGCCCCTGTTTCCGATCTCCTGCGAAGGGGTTGTCTTAGCCTCGTGGCCCTATAATCACATACATCACCTCTCGAATAATTAAAAACTCTCACACTTCAGTGTTGCATCCTACATGTTACATTCCTCCTTCGCATCCTTCTCGCGAGGACTTTGTTTTCTATTTTATCGGACTCCGGGTCTCGTCGACAGCGAGATCATTAGAGCCAGTTACGGCACAGAATATCCAGGAATACAGAAATATAGCTCGACAAAGCTAATTGTAGCACCCGGGTAGGGGAGGTAAGAGCGCTAATGTTTCGAGGTTGCCCTATGAAAGCTGTGGAGTGGAATGTCTTGGGGCCCTCCCTCCATGTACACTTCATTCATATTGTAAGCGACCATCTGTAGTAGGTCTAATAGGCGTGTGCAACCCATTAAATAAAGGTAGGACAACAACTTTTCGGCTGACGAGACTGTACGCACAGCTTGTCGCGACGGCCAGTCTACTTGCTTGCTATTGGCTAGGAGGATGTAACGGGTCGAAGGAGCTTAGGAGATGTCAGTGGGGAGGGGCTGTAGTTCACATATTTTCCGAGAACACACTTAGGTTTGTCGAGCAGTAAAATAGCCGGTTGGACGGCAAACTCAGTCGCACAGGCCCTGGCAAGTAAGATGGCGAAAATGCCTACAGCCAATCAGCGTGCTGCCCTGCTAGCCGGCAGCCAGGCTAATAGGAAACCTGCCGTAACACGCAGTTGCCAAACATACACTGGGTCTCGGCCAACCAATAAGCGGCGAAGTTCGTCCGTATTAATTGAGCCGCCACGTCTTTTCACGTCTGTATTACTATTTAATCTGTTGTTACGAACAACTCTACACAAGAACTGGGAAATGTTATGGCCATTAATGATTTGTATGTTTCAGTTATATGTGTGCAGCAAGCGTACATAAACAAAGATGCTACTCAGTGTTATAAACACAGAACCGTCTATGCGAGTCTTACGTATAGGGAGAGGGAAGCACATTTCCAACCATCCGAAAAAAAAAAGTTATAGTTGGTGGCATACAAGGATGTCCAGAAACAACCGCCTATTAAGCACACCACGCGAATTCTGGGTTATATTGACAACGAAAATGTAAGTAGCAAATGTTGTGCGACAGTTTACATGCACAGTGTGGCAACGCTGCACGGAGAAAGTCCCCTCTTGCGCTCCGTGTCCAATATTATCATATGTATGTTACAAGTAAACGTGCAATATGTTTGGACTGCTCGGGATTTTAACATGCACTCATAATATGCAGGTCATAACAGTAGTAGTAAGATACGTGAGATATCTGTGGAGTGCAAGAGGGGACTAACTACAATACCATGTTGCCACATTGTGCTTGTAAGATGTCATCGTACAACATTTTGCCAGTAACATTTTCGTCCTAAATTTGTCAAGGATTCGCGTGGTGCTTATTATGCGGTTGTTTCTGGACGTCCTGTATACTTACGACCATGAGGTGACTAAGCCACATCTAATTTAACTAGTAAAGCCCTATCCTTGCTCTTGTCAGGTCTCTCGAGTAGGCAGCACCCTTAATAATAGACGTTGACACTTTTACATGTTAATTACATACGCAGATGTGTAATAAAATACTGTTGTTTTATCAGTTTCTTCTTTTCAGCATTAATAAACACAATTAAAATAACACATACTGTAAAAAGTAACAATCATTTCTTATTTGTTGCAGCACATTTTTACTTGTCTTTTTCTGTACATTATTCCTAGGTTTTGTAAACGGACAGTTGGTTTTATTTTAACTGTCGACTGCTGTCTGGAGTAGATTTGTGCTCTGCTTGATGTACAGCTTCTTATAGGTTGTTAGTGACATAAAGACTCCTGGCTACTTGAAATGTCGTTGCTTAGTTCGCTCGCCCGTCGTCCAACCGCTACTGATGTTTTTGTTAATTAATAAACATTTCGTGTCGAAAATTAAACATGCACGGTGAAATCGTTGTTTGTTATTTTTCACATACTTCATATCAAAGTGTAAGTTATATGCAAGTTACAGGTGGTCGTGTACAAAATCATTGATTAGCAGCACAAACGTAAAATGTGAACCTGTTAGTTCAATCGATTAATTACTACGAATGGCTGTTGTTCCATTGTTGATAAATTTAGAAAAATCATATTTATTTCTGTAACTACTAAAATTTTTCGTATTGCTTATTTCGTGAACTACGCCAAGAAACAGAGAAGAATATATGCAAACGTTACAATAAGCAACAACAATTTTCCAACATGTGTGCCAAATTTGCTCGTAAGGATTTAAAAAAATTAAAGACGGAATTATAAAAAATCATTATAAATTTTGCAACAAAATGTATAGGTACAGTGAAAGAAAACGCGACAATACCTTTACTGCGCCATTAATATATGTTTGATTATTATTAATATGGACTTACTGAAATGTTAATTATGTGATATGCAGCTATTGACTGACCAGCGAATTGGTTATGTACAATAAAAAAAATCATCGAAGTAGTGTAATTAACTGTACATCAGTTAACTTTAATATAACCACGGTGATACAATTATGGTAATAAGTAATAGGTTAAAAAATATTTCAACACATCAGTTTTCAGCAGTTTAGTTTGCAGAGTTAAAGAGTTTGGTGCAAGCTATGATAGAGTGCATACTTAATTTAGCAACAAATTGTACTTTGAATTGTGTGTATTATATATTTGTACTAATAAATTAATTTTAATTAAGCTCACTTGAAAATATTTTTTACGGCAACTACAAAAAGCAAATTATTAAAATTGATGTAGTTCTTTGACATTGTAAATATAAGGAGCAGGACACTGATAATGATTTGAGGTGTATGGAATCACATTTGAAATGATTTTCGTGTGGAGATTGAAAAATAACTATAAATGTACTTTGTCTTTCCAACTTTGGTAATGATTAGACATAAAACACGTGGTCTGTAGCCGGTGTTTTGGCAGTACGCTTGAACTTGTAACATTCTCACAAATGTCTCATGAATGCAGTTACAGTTATCAGCGTTTTTGTCAGGATACGTCAGTTCAAGCAGATAATCTCATTGGTTACTTTGCCAAACACGATGTGCAGTTATAAGTTTAACAATTTTTTATATTTTTCGTTGACAAATGCCGTTAGTGTAATAAATAATGCACAGTGTACCTGACATGAGAAAAGTACTGCTGTATAATTTTGTACAAACATATGTGACGCTACTCGAAGATAAATGCAACACCTCTGCATGCGACAAAACAAATACGCACGAGTTCAATAACGAAATTTAATTTAAAATGTTGAAGCAATTGTGATGCATCAAAAATAATTATTTTTGTTAATAAATTTGTGACACTGGTGACAACAGATAAACATGTTCGATTTCAGAATAACCGTTATTACATTCTCTTTGCTCCGACAGGCGCAGATTTTAAGTATCATAGATTTAAAGTAAGTAAACCGGGCCGGACGGGCGACAAGGTATGTCTCGCTAGTCGAGCAGTAGGCCCAACTTTCACCCCCGACCGTGTCTCATACACTGTGTGACCCTGCCCGAAGGCGGGAACATGTAGTGGATTTTCAGTCTTAAAGTAACTGAAAAAAATCCAAGATCACAACATGTTATACCAGTCCTAAGATAATTCGTCGTCTCGGTCTCTCTATAGGGAATGTTCCGATAAACTCGAAGACAAGTAGATGAGCAACGTTCCAAAGTCTACTGGGGACAAGATCTCTAACCGTGATTAAATATATTGTTCAGTAGTACACATTTAGCTGTTTAAATGCAGATAGTACTGATACTAGAACATTTAGTGAGTTCTTCATTATTGTTATTATGGTTGAGCATTTCAGTTTTGCCTGTTCCTGATACGGGTTTAAATAAGAATAATATGTCGCCTAATTTGGTGATACACCTAGTTGGTGATCATTTTTGAAAAGCAATTCCTTCGTATTAGGTACACCGCAAAACGTCCCGCAATCCTGCAACAGATAGTGCAGCATGTCTATTTTGACGCTTCGTACGTAACGTAGCTATTATGTCCCGGCTAAAAGCAGTACAAAGCGAAAAGTAACCGCGGAGCATGTCTTGAATTAGCACGTGTTAATCATTTAACTTGTGTGTAAAAAGCTTCTTCAACGGTAATTAAGATTACCTCAGTGCAAATAACTCGCAGAAGCCTGTAGAAACATGTGGTGTGTATTTAAATTAACATCTTTCATTACCAAACATTTTATAACCTTACAAAATCAGCAAATAAATATGGATTTTGCATCGTTTTGACGAAAGCCTCGTGCAGACCTTGCTTCAAAGATATAAAATAATTAGTTAAATGTAACATATGAGATTTGTGACAGCGTTTTAAGTTAAAGATAACGTGTTTGCAGTGTCTACGAGTACTCACGTTATCACCAAATTAATTACCTTTCTTTTTTATGACCAATTTAAGTACCAAAATTGTATCACCAAATTAAGTTACCTTGTTTTAAACTGTCAAGGAATGTTCTACTTCTTTATTTTTCGAGCTGAATTGAAATGTTTATTTTCATGTTATTTATGCACCATTGCGTAGAGGCACGAGTATTTCGCGTATTCATTTGGCAACAGCCTAGACTTCTCAGTTCTATACGTGTACCGGCTGAAGTCGAATATACATTGGTTTGTAACAGTACAAACGTGTAGCATGTGATATCTCCACGACTTGTTTCCTTATTTATAACTGGCTTGCAGTCGTCAAATGTGTGTTAAAACCGCTCTCTTCTAATCACAGAAGGGGGAGTGAAGTATACGTTATTGAAGTTCCACCTGACCTAGGATCAATACGCGAAATAATCGTGCCTCTAACCATTGGTGATAATTGAAATGAGACTTAAGGTGTAATATTTTTTTCTTACAGTTAAGATATCAGGTTTTTTGCAACTGCCTATATTATAATAGGTGTACTTATTATTTATGAGTCGCATTCAAAAATGAGTAGGCCTATGTATTCGTTTTTTAAACAATTGCTCGTCTGAATTCTACTGTAATATGTACAATATGTTTTTATATTTTTTTATGTTTCAGTACGGTGTTTTTGTTTTCCATTGTGTGGTGTTATTTAATCAATAGTGTGCGATTACCGCCAAAATCTCGTAAGTTTAGTTGCGGCGCAATAAATCACGCTTAACTGATGCATCATTCTTGATAAATATTTGTGTCCAATATCACTAACTAGGATTGTTGTTTAATAGCTTTTCCATACAGACTGTCAATAACGTGTAGGTTTCAAAGGTGTTTTTAGCGTTTATTTATCTACCACACAATCGGAAGCAAAGACGTGAGTTTGTATTTTTTTATATTCTGAAACATGTTGTTATAGATTGCATTGTTGCGACTGAATGAATGATTAAGACATGGAGACATGAATAATGTAATTTATGGCGAGTACTTCCAAATAGAGTTAATGAAGATATTTTGGTCTGTGCTTAACAGGTGTCTTTTTGGCGCTTGTGAAGGGTGATATCGGTATGACTTGGGTAAGTATGAAGTAACGTTGGATTAAAGGGTGAGGGAAACGGGGGAACACTGAGAAAAACCCGCCGACAAACGGCATCGCCTGGAACGATTTCCACATGCGAAAATCTGGATCGAAGACGCCGAGAAGCGAAACCGGATCGTCTTGACGGTTGACGAGCACCCTAGCCTCGGTGCTAACCGCTGGCCTTGTTTCTCGCCATTTGGCACAACATCCTCTAATTCCGTAAATTTTATTCATGTTTGTTGAGCTTGACACAATTAATTCTGATATTTGGCCCCAAATTTAAAGTCATCCAAAACCGCAGTCAAATTAAGTTCAAAACTGTATCAGTAATCCTGCTACGATTCAACATCAGTCAAAAAATTTTGATAGTATAATTTAGCTAGGTAAGGACGACAATCACGGAACGCCGGTTATTGCTATGAACTGTAAATTACGACGAGAAAATGACCACTCTTTGCGGGACAGTAAAAATACTCAAATGGAAGAGTTTGTGGCCTTATATGAGATGTTCAAAGATACGGTGAAAATTATTATAGGACTGAAATACTGCTAATAATCTTCGGTATGTGGAAATATAACGTAAAAACAAATAAAAAAACTCAAATGGTTTGGGAAAAGCACTCGTTTGACGTACAATTTACAACAGTAAAATGAACTTAATGGAGCTCTACACCTCGTAAAGTGTTTTTAAATTACCGTGTTGTGATTCTTCGCGCCGGCGAGAGTTGTGTAAATACTTATCGTGTAAAACGATAGCGAAATATTTTACAGCTGAAATCTTTTCATCAGAGCTAAATTAAGAAGCAGTAATTACTTGCCAACGTCCCAGAGAAACAACAACATTTTTTTGTGAACACCGGCCATAAAATTATCACCAAGTCATTGTGAATGACGCTGTTTTAATTTACTTTCAAAGCAATCAAATGTGGTTTCTTCGAAAGCCATTTTAGATTCATCTGTTTTAACAGGGTGGCCTTCTTGAGGCTAATATTAAATGGCTTTTCGTAGCGCTAACAGTTACCAGTAGTGATTCAATTATTTCCTGTTTTATCTGTAAATTTAGAAGTTCTTGGGCACTAAGGCGACCGCCTACCTCACGCTTCAAATGCGTTGCAGTGTGTTCGTAAACAGGTTTTTTTTTGCGAAACAATTCCACTGCACAATGTGCCAACGTACGAAAAGAAAACACACTTCAGACAAAGTCGGAACCTCATTCTTGAGACACCATGTTCATTAAAACACTGTTTCCAAGCCCTCCAACATGGCTAAAAATGGCTTTTCAGACTGCCATACTTCAAAATGTACAAATCGGATGTATGTGAAACTCAGATTGCGATGTGCATTGAACTTTGTTACAGAATTTCCACCAATAAAATTGTATTGTCACCGCTTGAAGTCCCACAGTAAGAACTGTTCGTCAGGAAGCTTGCACGCTAGTTCAGCGTTTGAATCGTTGAAGCGATTTATTTATTTATTTATTTATCTTTGTGTGGCATTTGATGCGCGTTTCAAGGTCGCCCTTATGTCTTAGTCATTTATGATCCTCTAACACGCAGGTAGGCGGCGCCCTTAAGGGTGTTCAAGTGCGAAAAAATCATAATTTTATATTTTTATGAAGTAATAATAATTTTACAGACGATACTTGTGAATGCAGTTCCCTCTTATGAAACAATTTTAGCTCGCATAGTTTTCTCATAACGGTGCGTCAAAGACAAAATTTGCATGTTCCACTGCTATGCAAATAGTGAAAACCAATTGACTTACTTAAATGAAATAATTCACGGCTAACTAACATTCTATGAGCTACGCAACAAAGCATTTAGAAACCCACACGTAATGTTTTGAATTTTTTAAAATAACAGTAAAGGTACAAGAAAAAAGTTGAAAATTGAGTAATTTTTCAAAGTACAAAAATAGTTAACTGGAAGGTTTTTTTAAATACTTTGTCATATAGCCCATAGCATGTTATTTCACTGTGAATTATTTCGTTTCAGTAAGTCAAGTGGTTTCTACTATTTGCATGGCAGCGTAACATGCAAATTTTGACTTTGATGCATCGTTATGAGAAAACTATGAAAGCTAAAATTGTTTCGTAAGAGTAAACTATACTCACAAGTATCGTCTATAAAACTAACATGATTTCACACAAAAATAAAATTATGAATTTATCGCACTTGAACATCCTTAATATGGCCATGTGAGTGGACGTATATTTTTGCGCGTTCGAGGTCTAGATATGCGGAAGTTGTAAGGAAGACAGAACACGCGCATTGTTCCTCACCTAGGTGCAAGTACATGTTTTGGAATAGTAATAGGCATATGAATCCGTGGATAACTGTTTAAATAGGCCTACTATCTATTTTCATCAGCGTCACGTGCTAGTGTTTACAAAATAAATAGAGATAATAAATGTGAATTATTAGACCCTTGTAATTATTTCAATGTAACCTTGTAACGTGTCAATTTTACCATAGAAATTACGGTTTTACCTGAATTATAAGAAAACATCCTTATAATTCATGTTAGGAAGGAAACATGCTGACGTATGTGGCAGATATTTCAGTTCACCGGAACTGCAAAGAATGTTTTTTTTTTATTTTGCCTACGAAGTGTAAAGTGATAAAGTTTTGTCGCAGAATAAAGAAGGGCATCAGCAGTGAACTATGCTCTATCCATTCTAAGGTTGCAGCAAATTCATTCAAGCGAATGACAATTAAATTTTTGCAAAGCATACATTTCATTTGAAATATTCAAAAATACAAGGTAACTATGGTACGACACAATCCCGATGTGAGGAATCAAGATATAATTAAATTGCTTTGATTTATTTCGTTTGCAATTTTTATTTCTGCTGCAACCTTAGAGTGGACAGAGTATAGTGTGTCGGCTCCTTTGATGCCAGCGAACTCGGGCGCTTATTGGCTAGTGTTGTCTGCCATGTTGTAACAGTGTTTTGATGTAAACCTTACATATACGGTAATGCATTTGCCCGCGCTATTAAATCACGTTTTTGCGTGTTAAATGTACAGTTGCAGTAGTTATAATTTTATTTTACACAAGTGGAAATACTTACAATCTGTAATACACTGAATTGCGAGTGATATGTAACCAAAACCTGGATTATTTATTTCGTTGCACCTGCCTAGCATACACTGGTCATACGAATTTTTTTTTCACAAGAGACGTGATATTAAAACAAATACTGAAACAAATTTCCTTACAGAATCCGACAGAACTTAAAAAAAACTTATATTCTTATCTTTCCTCAGAAAAATTAAATGCTGAACAATAGGTAGTCATGCAAGGCATATTTTGATAGCTTTCAAAGAAAATGCATTACAAACACTTGTAAACGCTTGTAGCTTACAAATTACACATATCTTCTAACTCAAACAAACAAAATTGCTGCACAAAGTCTGCACAACACTACAGTATTTACACATAAACACGCTTTCACGAGGCACGCACAAGCCGTAAAAACGCAATTTGAACATGGCGCCTGACATGAACAAGCAGATGGCCAAGCTTGCGACAAGTCTATGAAATTTGCTTCTGATACCCTTGTTTATTCTGTGATTTTGTTCTCGGGTTCTCACGTTTACATTGCATTCAAAGGAAATTGCTTGTAAGATACCCATATTTGATTAATTAAAGTGTGGTTAGTCGTACAGTGTCAACATAACCTACTCATCTTATTCCGCTAACAATATTGTTATTAAATAGTACTAATATGGCTGCAATACAACAAAATATTGAATTGCTCGCTAATTTTCTAAATGTTTCTACGCAATTATAAGTCTATGGCATATTTGTTAATTTAGTGGTAGAGAAAAACTGATAATCGATTACTATCAGAATTGAATATCTTTCTCTACAAATGGCGAGTCTATATAGGATAACTATTATATTGTCTGACAATTAACTATACGGGCTGAAGGTCACATCAGTGTATGTTTCTTTTTTTACGTTTGTGATTGAATCACTGATCAACTGTCAAATACTGGAAGGTTTTATGAATCCGTGGTAGGTAGGGCCCACGTTTTTTTAGCGAATATATTCCTCAAGATTTAACTGCCAACACTTTAGGTTAGCTACATTTCCTCGATTAGATGATAGAAACCTACTTTCAAATCATAGCCTTTCATTACATCAGGATAAAGTAATTTTGATTGATCCAGTCAATAAGAAAACGTCTTCGCACTTAAAAGAAGTGACGAATCGCTGCTGCAATAGTGCGCGTAGTAGATAAAATTGTTGCGTTAACTTAATGCGAAAAATAAATGGTTCTAGTGATTTAAAGATGAGTAGGTTACGTGAGCATCTGGACTTCTTGTATCCGAGTTAAGACGAAGAATCGTTCTAAAGAAACAAGCAGCATGACTTAAGATGTTGTCATGAATGAAATATGTAAACACGTTGATCTTCAGCATTAGTTGTAGTGTCGTTGACTACTTATGTGAGTGGAGAGTATTAATACAATATTTAACATCGAAGTTTTGCGAGAAAGTAATAAAAAAACAACGTAAAATATCAACATATAAACGAAGTTACTTGCGGCTAAAACGTCCGTGTTCTCGTTCGTTGTCTATATGCTTGCTCGAATGTTTCAGTCTTCTGCACATTTGGCCGGGCCAACGAGAATACAGTAGTCTCTGATGTTATATATACATTGTTTCCGCAATCAGCTAAGTAATATCAAGAATGTGTGACCTAGAAAGTTAAATGAAACTTAATTGTTTAAAATGATAGTCTTGGTAAAACACACACACCCACACACACCAGGTAGGAATGCAAACATAAAGAAAAGAAATTAAGGAAACATAACACATATGCAACATTGGGCGTAGTGTTATTAACGAGGGTAAGTAGACGGCCTCAAAGGCGGAAATTTGAAAATATGTAAATGTACCAATTGTAAGCAAATGACATTAAGAAACTGACACGCCATGCACGACAGTGTTTCAGGCTGCCTACCACTCTGGCGTTCATACAGCCACAGTGGAAGTTGTTAAGATTAGAACTCACTTCCAAGACGACCTATTTAAATCATTTTGGCACGCTGGTTATCTACATGTCATGTCAAATCGCCATAGTGGTCGGTAACAAAGTTCTCAGCAATAGTGGGTAACCAAAGCGTATTTAATATATGAAGGGTTCTACTTACTGAATATTATTCGTATAATTTACCTGTTTACGAAGTTACGTTATTTTATGACAGTTACTTGTCATTTTATCTGCATTGTCGCGTTTCAAATCTCCACCTTTGAGGCCGTCTGACTATCCTCATAGATCGTATTAGGAACGGCGTCGCATATATATTTCTGTAATTATTTGTTATCAAGATTGCACTTACGTCGGGTTAGCATATGTTAACGCCTCACCCTGTGTGTGTGTTTATGTATGTGTGTGTATCTATATGTACTTTCCGCTAAAATGTACAGGTATCCTAGTTATGTGGTATAAAAAGAAGAAGTCACGTTTTTCATGGTTCCTTTGTGACATTTCATGAGTCAGGTTGACATAGTGCTATAAATAATTGTTATGCAAGTCCTCTATAGAAAATTGGCCAAGACATCATATGAAGTTTTCGCGGTTGCTTATGAAGTAAAACGATTTCTGTACCGAATATTTTTATCTTTGGCTAGTTCCTTACAGAAGAAATTTTACTATTAGTTTAAAATTTCGAATTATTTTTAACATAATTTTATTACGATGAATTGTAACTTATATAATAATTTAAATGAAATTTTAACTCAGTTACAATTACATGTATGCAGCAATGTTTAACATTAGACCTATTGTGAAATGTTGTTCAATTGTAAAAATATTTCTAGACGGATTTTTTTTTTTTAAACATAGAAGTTAACGGCAGCAGATTTATCGTCAGGATTTGTGAAAGTTTGGCGATATTTTATTGATCGGTATGCTCTAAATAAAAATATGTACACAAAAGCAAAACTTCGTCACATACACACATACATATATAATTATTTATTTATTTATTTTTAAATTCCACGACGCTTTCCATAGTTTCATGCTGTACTAGTTCCTTAAGGAATCCGCACAAGAAATAGTCTTAAGGGATAGAGATCTTGTGGCCTTGTGGTCAGGATACACGTCCAGCCCTTCCTATCTACCGCCATGCACAGATGCGATCTAATTCCTGGCGAGCTGCTGCAATGTATTGCGCCTGTGTCCAATCATGTTAATACTACGTAACGCGTCGCAGCGCTAGTGAAACATCCACTAAGAGGTCCCGCGATGCCCCGCGAAGAAACACTGCTTACCCAGCTTTTGTGAGTCTGTCAGAGAAGAGACACGGTCCTATCCACCGGCTTCCCAGGATATGCACCAGATGCTTATGTTCCTTATGACCTGACGACCCCTCACACGAATGACATGCGGATTGCCTTGACGTCAACGCTGGGTATTGCGCCACTTTAGTACACTATCTTAAGGGCTTGTTCCCGAGTTTTTTCAGACTGGCGCCAATAACTCAAACATTTTTTAACCAAAAGTTAAAAAAAAAAAAAAAAAAATTGAGTCAATGTGCAATCACATGATGCACAATACTGTGGACGTGTTTTTTTTTAAATAATGTACCATTCGCAAGCAAAAAAAAATAATTTCCTTTATTTTTGCTTATTTTCACTACGAAAAACGTGGTACTATCGGTAATGAAATCTAAAAAACAGTTTAGTATAATTCTACAAAAAAATTAAGCTACAAATTATAACATTTAAGTGTCAAAACTGTGCAGCGAAATTTTGATATGAGTATTAGGTAGCAATAAAAAAATATTTTCGAAATCACTGCAAAACTCCGTAACAAGGCCTTAAAATGAGCTTCATCAATCCAAATGGTGTGACTCACAATGTCCGGATCTTGTAGCAGCGCCGCCAGCTTTCAGCGACAGTTCTGTAGACGGCGAAGTCGACCCCCTTCAATAATGTGCTATACGGGACTGTATTGATATTTATTACAGCGCATCGCCATGCAAGATGGTCTGTGCAAACGAATGACTCACACCGATGCTGTGCGCGAGCTTAAGAGGGCGTGGTACATAATTCAGCGCTAAAAGCATTAATCTGTAACTGTAGGTTTCTCGAAGCCAATTTGCGAAAGTTAAACAATAGCAATCATAGACTATAGTTTTAGCCAACGTTTTAAACAAAATTGTTTCCAGTATTGCGAACTTCTGAGACACAATCTCTGACGCCGGAACCTCGTGCATTTAACTGCGACGCAAGAGATCACGCGAAACGAATTAGTAATTCTGGATAAATATGTACTCCTATAGTTGGCAAATACCATTATCTAGGATTGTCATTGAGTATTTTATCCATATTGGCTTCGAAATAAGAATAAAAATCAATTGATGTTTTCAGCGTTTATCTATCTACCACGCACTCTTAAGGGGGGATTCATTGCAAACATCTGCAGTAGCGCCTTGGCAGCATGTCACCATGTACTTATACACGAAGTGCCTACCTGTGAGTATTGCCATAATGCTCCGACTTTTGAGTGCCCGTATCTCAGTAACGGTTTGTCTGAGCGTGTTCGGACAAGTACTTATTTTTGTTCCTTATGTCATTCCGGTTCTTTATTCACTAGGATGGGCTGCTACAGGCGTACATGTACAATAATACTTGCATAATAATAGAGACGACCCCATGTTCCCAATGCATGGGATGGGGTGATGTTCATACTTTATTCCCTGCATCCGAATTGAATCTGGAAGGTCAACGTTCCATTTGTAGTGGTTGTTGAATTATCGTCACTTAACACAATTTTCACGGTGGTATTGCGCCCTTACTATCGACAGTAGAGGTGTGGTTCCTATACTCATTATTCTTGAGTTACGTCTGGGTACCTGTACCCGTGAGCTTTTCTGCGATTTACATTCCACCGTGTATGTATGTGTATGTATAGGGTGGGGTTGAATTCGGCCGACAAACCGCGGGAGGTGATTCTTCAGTAAATAATAAGCACAAAATGTGGAAAACGCTTTACGTCTAAAAGTGATGTTAACGATGAAAGATCGAATTTTGAAATGTTATCTTTACAAAATATGTGATAATGAACTACTTGGAAGGACAATACTCTGAACATTGCTTTATGTTGTTAGGCTCTTCTAATACATAGCAAATTCTGGTAAAGAACTTCCACCCCTGTGAAAATAACAGGGGTGATCACCCTCTACTTACGTACAACTTTTGTAGCATCACGAAATTAGAAAAATTGATGTAGGTTTATTGAGCATGTGACTTATGTAACAAAAATGATCCTCTTGTTGCGACTGTCAAGGACCTGTTATCTTCGTTCAAAACGCACCTAAAGGCTCGGGGTGGGGAACTGGTTTAACATATGTTTACCGTCGCCTGTGCGCTGAGAACAACGGAACACACACGTACGCAGTATTGCCTATGTTCTAGGCTCTGTAACGATACACCTAATACTTTACCGCGTTTTTAACGAAGACGATAGGTCCTAGACAGTTGCAACAAGAGGATCATTTTTGTTACATAGGTTACACAGCTCAATAAACCGTCATCAAAAGTTCGTATTTCCTGATGCTACAAAACTTGTACGTAAGTAGAGGGTAACTACTCCTGTTATTTTCACAAGAATGGAAGGTCTTTACCAGAATGTGCTGTGGATTTGAAGAGCCTAACAACTTAAAGCCATGTTCAGAGTATTGTCCTTCCAAGTTATTTATTTTCTCATATTTTGTGAAACTATCGTTTAAAAATTCAAACTTCGAAGGCTTATTTCATCGTAAATATTAATTTCAGACACACAGTTTTCTGCACATTTTGTGCTTATAATTTACTGAGGAATCACCTCCCGCGGTTTGTCGGTCGAATTCAGCCCCATCCTGTGCGTGTATATATAAGATCGTGATTGTTTCGTAGTTTTCTTTCAGCCGTTTTACAGCCATATTTGCTATTTTTAATATGAAAACTTCCATGTAAATGTAAATAAAAACCAGTGTGAATGTTTCAACACTCAAAAAAATTAATATATATTGGCCGAATAAAACATATTTATAATTAATGACATGTTCTGCTGAGTGCTTAGTTAATAGTGAACAGCCTATAGTATCGCTGTAACTTCTCTCGAGCGAGGGAGGTGTGGTGAGCTTCATGTGTGTGTTTCAATGTATTTGCGGTAAGGAAACATGACGTCACGGACGGTATGAGCAGACGCTGAGTAACAGCCGGGCGAGGCTGCGAGCACACCCCTCGTTGGTCGCGGGACTGTCTGCATATCCGGCGGACTTTCTCAGAAGGTAAGCTGAGGCAGCAGCTTTGTGTGCGCAAGAGTGCTTGCATTTCGTCAGAAAAATACCATCCTGCTGGCCGGTGTCCCTGATCACATTTGCTGGTAGCATTCCGAACTGTCGTCACACGCCGCGTTCTAAGATTAACTGCACATTTTCAAAGCTGAAGACTTACAATACTTTTTTTTTTAGCTTGGCCCTTAGAACTTTGCATTGTATATTTAATGGCTTTCGCAGGAAAGATACGTGGTCGCTGAAATATGTAAGTAGGTCTACAAGCTACTTTATTACTTACGTTCCTGGAGAGATTAGTTTTTACACTAGATTTAGTTTTGGGACCGCGGTGGCCGAATAGTCAGACCATTCATCTCCCACCAAGGCGATCCGGGCTCGACTCCCGGCGTGGTTGGTCCCTGGATTTTCGCATGTAGGAATTGTACTGGACGATGCCGTTGGTCGATGGATTTCCTCGGGGATCTCCCATTTTCACCGCCCCTTCATTCCGGCGCCGCTCCATACTCGCATCATGCCGACCCTTACTAGCGCTAAAGACCTCGATGCTAAGAGCCGACCAAAATCTCTCTCTCTATTTAGTGTTCTGTTTTCCGCCCGTACATTATGCATGATACGAACCATTAAACGAGTGCAGTTTGATTCATATTGTGTGCAAATTAATGACTCTAACATTTTTGTTTAGAGGGATTCTAAATTTACGTATGTTTACTGACCATAAAATTTGTCGTGATACAAATTATTATATTGCACGTGTTTAAAGTATCACAAAAGTTAACCATGAATGTTAATGCTTGAGGAAACAGCGCGACTGCCCCTCCCCCTCCCGGCCACCGATCTTCCCTTCCTAGGCGATAAAAGTAGATGGCCTTCTGCCTGTGACATCGGCCTGGCTTGCTGGGGGAATACGCATCAGTAAATACTGTTAAGGCACCATTGAAGTGCGTGTATCAGGGGCTCTGAGGGTGATGGCTACTGAAGCATCTTAAAACTTCGGGGTCAGCTCATGTCATCGCCGAATAGTGAAATTGACCGGAAGGTATCGCGTACAGATATAAATACATATCGTGGCGGCCAAGTGGGCAATGATTGTTTGGTGCTTAGCTTGTGAGAGTGAAGTGTGGGAGATGGGAGAATCAATCTCGGCGATGGAGACAGCGCGTCCGAAACGACAGCGACCAGGAGCGGTGCGGAAGCGACGTACGACGCAACGATTGACGACCGTACAGCGTAGTGAGTCGATGAAAGAGTTGGGGAGTGTGTGTGCGGTGCAGTTTCGTGTGTGGGGTGGACTTGCCTGCAAGACTATTGCTGGAATTAATGAAAAAGTTCTGGATAGATATATTTTAAGTGTTAAATGTCTGTTATAATTTGAAGATTACTTTTCGTAAAAGAAAAAATACATACTATTAACTGTCGAGTAGTATAGGATTATTCGGTGTTACAAATATTAGGTGTAAACACTAACATTGTAAATACTATATTTGTATGCGTGCGAATTGTTGACAAATAAATTTTATATGTGGTTGTCTTTTATATTAATCCTAATTTTATTAAATGACGAGATTTAACTTGATTATATAATTTTTCAAGTCTGCGTGTGCCAATTGCAGTAACGTGTAGTGTAAAAATATTAAGAAAAACTTCAGTGAAGTCAGACTTGATCGTAACCATGGCTTATTAAACAAATGCACAACTACCCCCATCCTGGTGATGATGACAATGACGTGTGGAAGAGTATGTGTACGTTTACACGTACGAGCATATCCTTTTGGTTGTGATGAAGTAAGGAAAAGTTAATCAACGGAAAGACCTACGTGCATGTAAGAGTCACGTGTTGCTATAAATTTGCGTTCTCGGCCTACATAATTAATTACCGAAAGATGTAAAGTCATGTTTTGGAATTCAGAAAAAAAAAAAAAAAAAATATATATATATATATATATATATATATATATATATATATATATACCAAATTAAGCACGTATTCATAGCTGGCTATACAATCCGTTACCGGAATAAATGTTCACTTAGTAGCAATTTGTATTTGACTGAAATTTATGAGAATGTTTTCCATTTTATCGCGTTTCATCAGATAGGCCTACTACGTTCTCGTGGCAAATTGCAAGTTATGTATAGTTAAACCTCCGAAGTGACAGTCGTTTTGCCTGTGACAGATTTGATACAAACGAGCACGTGTGCAGAAGAAAATCGTGTAATCTACGCACCTATTTCCCATATAAGAACGAACTGGAAAGCACGGCGTAGTCTGTTTGAATTGAAACTGATGCCGGGAAGGCACTATTAAGCCGGGGCTTCTTCGGCTCCAAATGACCAAGGCCTTCTTCCGCCGTCGAGGGCGTAGAGCGGAGGAGACATTTCTGTTAACGAGGTCCGTTACTTCTAGCAGAGTGCACTAATGAGCAGGCGCACAGGGCTGGACGGTTAGCGGCCCCGACTGGCCAACACAGTGTACGACCTGCCGTTCCTCGTATAACCATATTATACCTGTTGGCTCCCCGTCCCTTTTCAAACTGAGACGGGCTGACAGGTCCTACAGATGGTAGAAAAGAACCACGAAGACGACGCCTTCCTGCCATCACGCTTACAGTCCTCTCTTAGCATGGACCATGGACCATGGACTCTGGGATGATGGTGCTGCGTGCTCGGAGACGTGAAGAGGGTCTTCAACCCTCCACGCGAAATTAAAAAAGCAACGCCCTGCGAGACCTTCCACTTTCATTCTAAACAAACTGGACAAAAGAAAACAATTCTGTTTTTTTTTCTATTTCCTCTCCCCACGCCTGCTTAGGTCGTCACTCTAGAGAAAAGATTTGTAATTTTTACAGACTGGTTTGCTTGTAGAGTGTCACTACACTTTCTTTCTTGTCCGCCCTCGACAGCTGTATTTGCGGGTAATATTCCACAATGTTTTGTGGGCACAATTCACTCCCATTGCTGCTGCTGTACTGAGTACCCGCGTCAAGACAAAAGACAACTGAATACCTAAGGTGGCAGCTTGGATGGACGTATTTTGCAGTTCCATTCCAATAAATACCGCTAGCTAGAAAAAAAAAGGGGGGAGGACAATCTCGTCCATCACGTTTTACCCTGGTTTCTAGGTCAAGTCAATTAACTGGAATGCATTCTTTACGCCGATAACTCGCCTCTGTGAGACATTCAGTGATAGTTTTATGACGGAATATATGAGATAAAGTTATGTTTTACCTGCTCATGCCTTTCAAATGCTCTGAACTAAGTTTATTATGTGTAAAAGTACCACAAATAGACTCATTTTCGCCATTTTCGGTAGCGCGAGAAAGTAAGGGTTAAATATTAAGGCTCGGTTTCAGTCGCCATATTGAATTTTATTATTTTTCGCTTTTTTTGAATTCTGAAAAAAAAAAAAAATCGGCTACTATACCGCAAATTCTATTTACCTTGAGCTACAGTAAAAGCATGGCAATAGAGCTAATAATGTATAGATAGGTCGCAATTTGTCGGGCAAATTATTAATATAAAAAAATTTACCGCACAGATTGCGGCGTACTTACAAGTTAACAGGTAGGTATATCGCCAGGTCTGTACTGTAGCGAAATGTAAATAGAATTTGAGGTATAATCGCATATTTAACATTTTTCTTCTAAGAATTCCAAAAAGGCGAAAAATAATCAAATTCAATATGGCGACTGAAGCCGAACCTTAATGGACAACCTGAAAAGGGTATGCAAGTGTGTAACGTTATTTGATGCTATTCCTAAACAGTCGACACCCTCGTACGTTAGTTTTCTAGTCAACTTGTATCGGCCGAAGCTGAGCACGCCTCTCGGCGACTTGGGCTGGTGGCCATCTTATCCTATTCAACCTCACAACCAAATTTAATCGCAGAACAATGTTATCTGCGGCAGCTGCTGTCCGTTATTAGTAGAGAAGGTGATTTATCGCGGGAAAAGTTGACAGTTTGCTAGGCTCCAATGTAATGTATTCATTTCTGAGGCTTTTATTTCGTTACTGGTGAGTCCCTATTTGACTGGGCCAATGATAACTCTGGTGGACTACTACTGAGCGTCTGTTATTCGTCTATAAACAGCTAGACCGTGCTATATAACCGCAGGACGCTACACTGATTTGCAGAATACGCTGCCAGAATTCATTCTCGCGATAAATCATCTTCTCTAGTTATTAGTATTCAGAAACCGCAGAGTTTATTGAATCCAATAAAAATTAAGTGGCCCGTGTCATCAGTGGTGGCTCATAGGTTCTTACCAGGGAGTGCAATAGTTGCAGGGAACGTCTATTGGGTTGTGCGCTAGTTGACGCTAGCCACGCTAGTATGTAGGTGCCACTTATTACTGGCTGGTCACAACACGTAGAGACATGAACTTTTCGCGAAAAGAATTTTGCCCCACTTTGTTCCAGTACCTTATGTGCACGTCTGCAGTTCTGCTTCATAGATATTGGCAGCGTGCCTTTGAACTGTGACGTTTCTCATTTGACTGTACCAATCACAATAAGGTTACTGTAACACCACATGTCTGTAATTTGCGCGTAAAACCCCACGACACACGAATGTCAAAACATCCAATCTCTGACCGTGAAGCAAGTCTGCAGACGTGCACACAAGTCACTGGCACTAAGTGAGGCAAATTTCTTTTCGCGAGAAGTTCATGTCTCTAACAATAAGTAACCATAGTAGATATTTCATGGTCATTGGTAGAGACATGAAATTTTGCGAATAGATTATTACAGCACTTTGTTTCAGTGCCTTACGTGCGCACCTGTAGCTCTGCTATGTGGTCAGTGATTGGATACCGTAACACCCAGCGTGTGGAGGTTAAACCCGCAAATCACACACGCGAAGTGTCGCAGTTATCCGTGTAATGATTGGTACAGTCAAATTAATAACGACCCTGCACAAAAACACTCTGCCATAGCCATGAAGTTGGGCTGCAGGTGAGCACGTAAGACACTGAAACAAAGTGGGGCAAAAATCTTTTCACCAAAAATTCCCGTCCCTAGTTATTGGTATACGGCTGCGCGTTCACAGGAGTAGAGTTCTCGGCAACTTGTATCCTCCCTGGTAACAATCCTCGCGCCGCCACTGCGTGTCATATTATTTATGCCAAAGTGGGCAGTATTTAAGGTTCTTATCTAGGTAGGCTGCGTTCGTGTATGTAAGGCACAAAACCGATGGAGCGTTAAGAGTGATGTTGGTCGGTGTATGTAATGCCATATAGCCTCTACACGCAAACCCAGCAACTGGCGTGAAGAGCTTTACTATTATTCATTTTCCTATGGATCTTTAAGCGGCGACCGTATTATTTTAATTGCTATACTTATGGTTCAAATTCCAGCGCCTATATCTATTGTTGTGATTTCCAAATCCGGTTAGAATTTTCCAAGATACGGCAGTTTAAAAAAATCTGTTTTTAGCCATTTTGTGAGTCTTGAAAATCGTGTTTCCAATAAGCGATCCTAATTTTTAAACTGATAGAAACTTTGTTCGAAATGTGATTTCTTTTCGTAGATGTACAAACGTAATGCGCTTTGAAAGATGTTTCTTCCAAATATGATTACTTGTAACTCGTTGTAATGCGTTTGAAGCGCAGGTCGATAGGAACCTTAACTGTTTTATTTATTTGTACAGACATAAACGACTTTCACTGCGACGCTATTTTTCCCACTACGCTGATCTAGGAGCATACGTAGCTCGCGCAAAGAACTTTAACTGCCTTAAAGTTTTACCTCTGTACTTTCGATTCTCAGAAACATTCAGCAGTGACCGTATTATATTATTATTATTAAATATTAAATATGCAGGAATGCCGCGTGTCTCTCTGATAACCTACATGTTAATGTACCACAAGGGAATTAGCTTTCTAAAGGGTGTCGCCTATCACGTGCTTCACATACGTTGTAATGTGCGAGGATATACGAAACTGTGCCACATGCACTTATTTTGCCAATGTATGAAAAGAAAACTCACTCCCGACAAGTACGGAATACCATTGTTAAGACGTCATGCTCGTTAAAACACTGATTCAAAGCCCACCAACATAGCTTAAAAAATGCCTTTTCAGACTGCCGTACTTCAGAATGCATATGAAACTCAGCTTAAATGTGCACTGTCCTATGCTGCAGACTTTCCACCAATCAAATGATATGCTCACCGCTTAGTATCCCATAGTAAAAATGAATCGGCGGGAACCTTGACCGCTAGTTCAGCGCTTGGCTAGTTGTGGCGCTGTGGCATTTTATGCGCGTTTCAAGGTTGCCCATATAGCTCTGTCACGTCCTAACCTATAACGCGCCAAACCGCTCAAGTTAGGCGACGTAAGTTCACTGGTTCCTATATGCTATGATTTTGTGAAAGTTTTTTTATCCTAAACGGGAGCAGATATGGTCAACATATATTTCCTAATGATCTTTTTTTAACAAGAAATAATTTAGGTTTAGTCAGTTGATTTAACTATATTTTCTTCAAGTACCTACATAATTAGTTAAACATTATGTAATTTTTGTTTAAAACAGTATTTTAACGCATAGTCCCTACGTGAGGTTTTTACGATTTCTACTCCCGTTCAGTGTTAATAAAAACATATTCACAAAATTAGCGTAAATAGAAACCCTTTGCCGAACGACGGTGAAAATTCTCGTTTTGACTGTTTTCGCGTTCAAGAAATGAATTCGTTAGGCACAGTTCAATGAAATTCACAATGCTAACGCAATCATCTTTTTTTTTTTAATGTATTCATACGCTGGGTAAATAGGGGGAAAAGTAAATTTTAAACAACTGTTAAGGGCCTGGGACCGAGTTTGTACTTGTTTGACGATAATTATTTTTAAAAACATAAATGGGAGTCGATATCGTAAAATCGCTCCGTAACTTTGCTATGACTGATTTAAATTACATACTCTCTTTTTTTTTTTGTAGACAGAAGGCAGCATGATAGTAGCTAAGCAATAAATCATCGAACTTTCCTTTTAATTGATAAATTAGCTAAAATACGTACACTGTTTGTCTCGAAAAATTACATTAGTTACAGAGGCGAAGCGTGAAGGGTTGTAGGGCAAGCGGTGGAGTGTTGTAGGGCAAGCGGTGATTAGCAGTGACTATACAGAACTCTCAGTTGCCTGTGTAACCATTTGACTGGCAGGAACTGGTACACTCCTCAGCCAGTTGCATGTAAGAGGTGAGGAACTAGTCAGAAATACACCTAGGTCTCAGCAACACACCTATCACCTGTTCAAAGTATATAGTCGGATATCATACTGCTTGCCTTGGAGCACGTCCACCCTTCGCCACTGATTACTAGGAACCCTTGTTACTCGCGAAAAGAATTTTGCCTCACTTTGTTTCCGTGCCTTACTAGCACATCTGCAGTTCTGCTTCGTGGTCAGCGATTGGATATTTTAACTGTCACGAGCCTTGGGATTCTACCGGCAAATCACAGACGTGTAGTGTTGCAGGAACGTTATTGTAATTGGCTCACTCAAATGATATACGGCTCTTCACACAGACACGCTGCCAATGACCATGAAGCATAATTGTAGATGTTCACGTAGGGCACTGAAATAAACTGGGGCAAAATTATTTTCGTGAAAAAACAGGGTCCCTACTGATTACAGAGTAAAATCAGTTTGCAACAAAGTTACAAAGCAATTTTACGATATCGGCTGTCGTATGTGTTCAGGAAATAATTCTCTAGAAAGCCGAGGAACTAAAGCATTTGCCCTTAAATGAAAGACTGTTGAAGTTATACTGTACACGGTTTAGCAATCTGTTTGTTGATGGTTAAAGGCATAGGAAGGGGAAGCATAGCTAGTGCTTGTACAGTCAGTTTTTGCTTGATGACGGAGCTGTGTGTCGCCGGCAGAGGGTTTAGTTCCCACGCAGTAATTGTCGGCGCGTGGTCGTAAACATAGAGCCGTGTTCCATTACCGCGTGCAGCTGTGGCCTACACCGCCACTCGTCGTCCGCTCCTTCCCTACCTCGTGCGCATACCTCCGTTGCTAGTCATCCCCCCACATATTGCAAATGCAAAATAATTTTGCAACTTCTTGTTTCAACGCCTCATGTGTACATCTGCAGCTGTGCTTCATGGTTTGTGATTAGATGGTTGTGACTGCCAGCGTTTCAGGGTTTTCCCCGCAAATCACAGACATGTGGTGTCGCAGTATCTTTGATCTGATTGGCTCAGTCAAATAAGCGACGCATCTACACAAATACACTCAGCCAATAACCATGAAGGAAAGCTTAGCGTTGGAAGAGGTTGGTGCGAAATTCTTTTCACCATAAATAAGTGTCTCTATATATGCATTAAAGTCACTGCCTAGAGATCTGGCACGAGCAAGGACAGTGATTCACATGTTAAATTATATTATTCGTGGCTAGTACCTGTCGATCATGTGCCACCCCTGATTTCTTTTGTTCGTCTTGTTTCGGCAGACATTGCCATAAGAACTTCCCGGCTAATTTTCCGTGCCCTTAAAACTGTGGGCAAAAAAGTATTTACATTCTCTAAAAAACACTTATTAAAACCTTTTCAAATGTTTTTTTCTACGTTTTAGACGCTGTTGCCATGTTTTTCTCGTCGCAGTACAGAAAACTGATCCCCCCCCCCCCTGAAACGATATCGTGAAAGTTAAAGGAACCTCGCCGAATATAATTTAAAGTGGGTTTTGAGACAGGCAGCACCGTTTAAAAACTTTGAAATTCCATATCATATAAGATAAACTAACGTTTTCTGTGTGTGAAAGTATCCTAAAAGTGCTGAGCACTTCAGCTAGTCATCATGCGTGTGTTCATGTGCCTGTGTATGTGTGTGTGCGTATATGTATATATATATATATATATATATATATATATATATATATATATATATATATATATATATACACTTAAGTAAATTAAGACTGCTCAGTAAAAGTATCGTTGGTTGTTGTGTGATGTGTGAAGACATTGATGACCTGTTTTTGTCAATGCCGAGATTTAGTGACAGTTTTTTTTACTAACGTATCAGTATGCTTAGGGTCGAGAAAATAAGCTGTAAAATTTTTTTGTATGTGATTGTTTTCGTATTTATTGTAAATTTATGAGTTTTCTCATGTAAATTTTCAAGGGATTATGACTCCTTATAAAACCACATACGGTCAGACGTTATGCACACAGAACTAAACCGTGCACAGTATTCTCCGCCTGTAATGTATGAACGATGAAACGTATTTTTTGTTTGCTTAGTGTCCAGCACGGCAGACATCCAGCATCTGATATTGCAAAAGGAAATTCGCTAATAAATGTTGAGATATATTGCTCCAAACCAGACAGCGTGTTTTTCGCGGGCAGGTTTCTGGCTATAAAGTAGACGACTGCAATGTCTTATGTAGACAGAACCAAGGTCAACCGCTTACATATCTTTACTGACAGTGTTCTGGAGTCCACGAATATGGGACTCGTTTGAAATTCCTTAAGCACGGACATGGGTATATATGGGTTTGATCATCTTTATTAGATCTATCCTTCTATTGCAAAAATGTTAGACCGAATTATAACTCAGGTGTAAAATCATTCCTACGGATGATGGAGAAGTTCCCACGGGGGGAGGGGGGTGGATATTGGTTGTGATTGTTTTCTTGACAACTGTAAAAGGTAAATTCCGCTTATACGATGTGTGTTATATACTGCTTTGAAGAGTGAAATGAGTGAAGAGGTTATGGGTTAGCGCTTAACAGCGATGTTATTCAGCGCTGGTGAAAGTTGGTATGAGATAAGTATGGAGCGGCGTCGAAATGAAAGGGCGAGAGAAACGGGAGATTCCAAGTTAAAAAATCTGGGCTGAACCCGCCGGAAATCTAACCCAGATCGCCTTGGTGGAAGGTAAGGCGCCTGCTTTGAAGAGTGTTCAGCACTCAAGTGGGTGCTGCAAAATATCGTGTCGTCGGGAGGGGGTAGGTGATGTAAATTGCTGACTTTATTTGATAGGGATGGCGATTTATTGCTGGGACAGTTGACTGTTTGCTAGGCTTCAATGTAATGTATTCACTTCTGACGGTGCTCTTTCGTTACTGGAGAGTCCCATTTGACAGGACCAATGTTAGTCCTGGTGCGTGCTTTAACTGGACGTCGGTGATTCGACTGTAAACCGCTAAACAAAGCTACATGACCGTTGTTCAACCATACAAGCCACATGACGCTACATTGATTTGGAGACTACTTTGGCAGAGAAGATTCTCGTAATTTTCCACCATTTCCACTCCGCTCCCATTGCGTACGGTCAAACAGAGTTGGGCATATAGGTTGGTGAGTGGTTGCAAGGCACTCAGTTGTTTGATCTTTACTGTACCTGTCTGCTACCTCGGCTACTAAACGACGACTTGCACAATTAGTGCCTCGCATCTAACTCGGAAAATGCTACATTACGTGGGAGCGCGTCGTTTGCCCTAAAGGTGTTTGCCCTACAGTAGTTTGCCCTAAAGTCGTTTGCCCTAAAGTCGTTTGCCCTAAAGTCGTTTGCCCTAAAGTTGTTTGCCCTAAAGTCGTTTGCCTTAAAATCGTTTGCCCTAAAGTCGTTTACCCAAAAATCGTTTACCGTAAAGTCGTTTGCCCTAAGGTCGTTTGCCCTTAAAGTTTATCTTCTCTAGAAAATCACTTGAATTCAAGTCTACAGGCATTTACCAAACGCCGTTTGCCCTAAAAGCGTTTTCCCTAAAGTCGTTTGCCCTAAAGTCGTTTGCCCTAAAGTCGTTTGCCCTAAAAGTCGTTTGCCCTAAAAGCGTTTTCCCTAAAGTCGTTTGCCCTAAAGTCGTTTGCCCTAAAAGTCGTTTGCCCTAAAGTCGTTTGCCCTAAAAGTCGTTTGCCCTAAAAGCGTTTTCCCTAAAGTCGTTTGCCCTAAAAGTCGTTTGCCCTAAAGTCGTTTGCCCTACACTTTAGGGCAAACGCCTTTAGGGCAAACGACGTGTACCCCATTACGTTTGGTCTTCTAGTTTATGCTGCGTGCACAAAGACTGTAGAATAGTGAACATACGCTTGCGTACCTTGAAGCAGCTCACCATATGCAACTGTTTCAGATCCATGTAAATTTATACGGTGTAGGTTGTTACAACAAAGAATAAGTCTGGTTTGCGCAGTACTTAGCGTTGACTCTGCTACATAATAATACTGACACTAATCGACGTGGCGGCTCATTTGATATGGGTGTACTTAGCCGTTTATTGGCTGCCCGAGGTCGTCGATAACAGCCCCATGTCTGACTCTTGCATGTTTTGGCCAGCTTCCTATTGGCCAATTTGTTGGCGAGAGTGCGAAAGAGCGAGAGAACGAAACTGTTCACTCGCTGCACTCTCTCGTTCTCTCTGGCGCATGCCATCTTGAATACAACTATGGTTTGAGGTTATTGAATAAATGTGTGTCACGTTTTGCAAATATTTCAATTTTTATACTTAAATAATGTTTTCCAGTGAACAGTTAATTGTGGTGAGAAGTTGTGTAAACTTTTTCTGCCCTAATATACGTTTAAATACACAACATTACGACATCACCTATAAACAGCTATTCGCTGCTTGAAATTCGACGCTGGTAAGTTAAAAATTATTATTCGAATTGCTTACAAATATACTTAATGTGTTTATAACATGTGTAAATAACACTTACGCACTTGTTACCTTTGCATAGTTGAGAGTACATCGTCCAGTTGGAGAGAGTGAGAGTACCAGAGAGCGCTCTCGTGGTATTGCGAAAGAGTGCTTTCTCCAGAGAGTATTCTTTAAATTGGGACACGGCCTTACTCTGAATGGCGGTTGGCGTATCCACAATATTGGTTGCCAGCACAGCCAATCTGTTGGCGTGCGACAGTTTGCTCCTAGCGACTATTTCGTTTCTATGTTTCTAAACATTGTGTGACTGCGCTTGCTAGGTTATCAGGACCAATGAGCTGCGTGCATGGTGGACGACAGCGACGTGAAACACAGCTGTAACCAATGTCCATAAATCAGTGAGGTGCGCGGGCGAAACGGCGCTGCGGCCAATGGGACCCTTGCAGTGTACAGCTGCGGCCGTAAATATCTTCTGCGCCATGCACGCCATGGTCGGAGATTTAAGTTCAATAACCTTATCTAGGGCTGTAGGCGACTTATGTTGCACCTGTTTCCTCCCCATGCACATCCCACGTTTACAAGTGGTGGGTAGGTGAGGTGATATTCAATATATAAATGGGACCATTATGGTATGAGGAAGAAATCAGCCATGGCTAGGAATTTGCAAAATTCGCGTTATTGTCGACCAGTAGACTAGACTGCAAACTACCGTACACTCGCTATGTATCTGCCGTTGGTTCATAATGCCATGGTCTGTCGGGGTGAGCACTTCTGACCAATAATTAAAAAGTTATGTTTTAGAGTAATCAACACGTTTAACACGCGTAAATGCTCGAGTTCAATGAAATGACTGAGTGAGTGTAGGTGTGTGCAGAGTAAGAAAGTTCAGGTTGTCACCAAATAATGAAGCGAATATTGCAGAGATTGTGTAACCTCCAATTTTTATGACTAGAGTTGTGCAGGAGTTTGTGTTGGGGCCTCACGCACATCTGCAGATCTGCTTTATGGTCAATGATTATTGACTGTTTTTGACGGTTACGTATGTTAACGTTTTACTACAATTCAGAGACGTTGGGGTATCGTAGTAACGTTATTCAGAATGGTACAGTCAAATGAGAAACGTCTTTCCGCTAAGACATGTTGCCAGTAACAATGAAGCAAACTGCAGAGGTGCACGTAAGGCGTTGATACCAGCTGGTGCAGAAATGTTTTCAGGACAATCAGAGGTCTTTAATAAGCACAGACAGGACACATTCACGGGCTCACTGACAGCCTCCAAGCATGCCTGTTCACTGAACACAGTAGCTGCTCATTGCCTGCTGGCTACGCAGTGGTATCGCTTCATTCGACCTACATTTAGTAGCTTTTTATTGTTTGTTAAGGGTCCTCCAGAAGGTGCCAAATAAGTCATGGTCAAATTGCGAAAGTGACGCGAACTTACAGATGTTTGAATTATAGAAATGTTAAAAAAAAGCGAATTCTTTAGGTCGTTTCTTATGAGTAAGGACCGGAAGTTTTCGCGAAAATATTTTTGCACCACTACGATTCTTTGGCTTACGTGTACATCTGCAGCTATACTTCATAGTTACTGGCTGTGTTTATTTGTGTAGAGTCGTATTTCATTTGACTATACCAATCATAACAAATTTAACAGCGACCCCACACGTCTGTGATTTTCTGACGTAACCCCAGAGTCGCTGAGAGTTAAAGCATCCAATCATTGACCACGAAGCAGAACTGCAGATGTGTACGTAAGCACTGAAACAAAATGGGCCAAACAAATTTTCGTGTAAAAAACTTGTATGAGTAGAGCCATGCAAATTTGCGTTATTATTTGGCGGCAGGCAAGAATTCACGGCTCTCTAATCGCCTTAAACTCCGTGACGTTATTAGCTCTCACTCAGATATAAACTTGCACTGAACTTTGCACCTGACTTTCCACCAATAAAATGACATGGCCACCTCTTGATGTCCGTAATTAGAGGTACGTCAATTTCTAGGATTCAACTGGTACCAGGCTAGACTTGTCAGTCCTATGCACCCACTGGCCACAATCGGTTACCTATTGTTAGGGACCTGAAAAATGCGCGTTTTCTTGTAGGCACAAGCTAGAATTCTACCAACTGTATGTTCATGTCACTTTCACAATTGGTTCTTGGCTTGTTTGACACCTCGTGTAAGTAGCTGAGCCAATAATACAAATATAACTCAATGCAGGCCCATCTCACTGTGTCAGAGAGCAGCTACTGAACAACTGATGTTTGCTTGAGTGCACATATATTCTTGGAGACTGGCTTATATGTCAGTGAATCTGTGAATTTTTCCGGTCTCTACCTGTTGTCTTATAACTAGAGCCACGATTTTATGGCGAAAAGATTTTTGCAACATTTGGTTTCGATGCGTCATGTGCACACCTGCAGCTCTGCTATATCGTCTGTAATTGGATGATTTTACTCTCATTTACCTTGGCAAATTATAGACGTACAGACTCATAATAATCTTATTCTGATTGGTGCAGTCAAATGAGAAACGTGTCTGAACATAGACACGCTGCCAATAACCTTGAAACAGAACTGCCGATGTGCACGAGAGACACTGAAACAAAGTGGGGCAAAAATCTTTTCGCGACAAAATCGTGGCCTTACTTATAACTGTACAAGCGGGTAGCAAGCGATAGCCCTTCGCATTATTATTTTGTTTTCTACTGGCTTGCAGTTGTCAAAGGGGTTTCGTAGCAGCCGTCAGCAAGTCACAGACAAGAGAATGAATTATACGTAATTGGCGTTCAACCTGACGTGGAATGTATCTGCTTAATTGACTTATCTCTTCCCATAGTGGAAATAACTCGGGCGGAAATCTTTCACGGTAGTTCAGCGCCTGGCTCGATGCGGTACTTGATGCGCGCCTCAAGGCCACCCTTGTAGCTCTGTAATTTATGAACCTCTGACACGCAGGCAGGCAGAGTTCTTATTCCACTCCCTTTCTCCCGAAATCAACTGCCGTCCTGAAGGGCATATTTACATATCCGGAGCTCAGCAGCTTATCGGCGCGTTGTGAAGCTCGACACCAGACGAGGACAAGAGATGCGGGAGGACTCATGGCCAGGGAGGGCCGGGCAATTACCTGAGCTCGCATACCGCAGCCGGGCAATTATGACGCTATGATGTGCGGCGTGGAGGGCGGTGGCTGGGTTTTATGGTCGTGTGCTCGGCACTTTACTGCCAGCCTCAAGGTGCATCCTAGTAACGAGGTCAGCTTCCACACCCCCTGTGTGTAGGCCTTCCTCCCACATAGTACTTGATACGCGCTACCCCCCCCCCCTTCCTTCAATTACCACCTCTATGGCTTTATCGGCTCTCGGAATTTATTTATTAAACGTGCTGGATAGTGGCGTACCGTGAAGTATTCTACGGCAAGCGGAGAGACATGCAAATTTCTCACTGCTATATGACGACAGACACATTACGTGCCTTCGTCCCTTTGTGTGCCCGCATTACAGGATAGTGGGCATTTTTACAGTTGTTCTTTTAGCGTTGGTTGCATATGTCCTTGAGGCATGACACGCAAGCCGCCAGTCAACAGCCAGTTGCCAGATGAGCACACAGGAGCTTGACAGTCCAGTTTGCTAACTGATAGTAACACCAAAATTTGCGTGTCCCCAGTGATTGATAATGATTTATAAACCTGTAAATTTCGCGTTATTATCTGTCAGCAGATTGCCACTGTACGTTCATACGACTTCTGCTGTTGGCGCGCGCCAAGGACTTTTCAGCGAGTGATACACGGACACACAAAGACCCGGAGCCATAACGTACGGAGTGTTGTGTTCGGGTGAGTATCGACAAACAATAACGCGACATTTGCATGTCTCTAGCAATGTCTATATATATATATATATATATATATATATATATATATATATATATATATATATTTCAGTTGTCCGTGGAACCATTAAGCTGGATTCACAACCACCGCGTAGCGTACGCGCTTACGTACGTGTACAAGTAGAAACAACGAGCGTGTACGTACGTAACAGAGTTGATCAACATTCTACTTCGTGCATACTTTAAGTGGTGGTTGCGAATGCAGCATGTGCAAACCTAAGAATTTACTTAATATTAATTAATATTGAGTTTGGTGTTGTGGTCATAAACTATTTAATTCGCTTCGGGAAATTAAAATTAAGTACGGTCAAATATTACCGACATTTTGTTATAACATAAACAATTTTCATGCATGTCTAGTTTAAACGTTGTTGTGAATCCAACCTCCTAATTCTTAACGTGTGTGCGTGTGTTCGTACGTACAGTAAGTGTGGTTGTGAATTCGCCTTTACACCAGTATAGACAAGTACACTCGGCAGCCTCTAGTGGGTAAGAGGCGAGGAACTTATTCTCCAGTAATACCTAGGTCTCAGAAACATGCTTAAAATTGTTTTAGTAGAACGAATACCTTTTTGCTCGGAATAAGAATATTCTTCACCACCGGTGTGTGGTGATTCTGTATGAGCCCGTCGTCATTGAACACTAAACAAATTACTTAACTTACAAAAATTTTCTTTATAAAATCATTCGTTTTTAAAGTTACGAAGGTAAAGTTTGTAATACTAGAGAGGCGTTCCTTGTACTTACACCGAAATTTCAGTCCCTGAAATGTTTGTTTGTAAAAACGACAAGGAATTTCTTTATAGTTTCACATACTTTTGTGAATGTACAAAAATTTCCCATGTAAAATGATTTGTGTATGAATGTACACAGATTTTATTTGCAAAAAAAAAAAAAATAAATAAATAAATAAAAAAAATTAAGAATTGTTACCAAAATCACAGTTTTGCGGAAATTACATATTTTGTAGCGAATTTTTCTGGAATAAAGTGAATTTTCATAATGGTTGCATACTTTAATATAAAAAATAAAATAATAAGATCATTACAGAACTTACTGCACGTTGAGTAGTTGTATAGAAACAAAATAAAATCAGATAGCAACAAAGTCAATTATATTTAAAATATAAATTAAACAAAAAAAGGAGGGAAGATACGTAATACCTATGTGCGGGGATGCGGGTTCGAATCCGAGCGCCTCCTCGAATTTTTTGTATTTTCGAAATAATTTAATGTCATATTTACTTAATAGTTTTTTAATATATTAGTTAGTTATTAGAATATTTTTAAAAATATTTAAATTTTAATATTTTCCTTGCAAGTAGTACTACAAAAGCTATCCCATCTAATTTCACAATCATATACTTAATAGTTTTTTTTACGAAGACAACTATTGTAGTTTTACAAAGAATTTCTTTGGAAACGGGGGTTTCAAAGATATTCTGTGTAAAAGTACAACAATTTTTTTGAAGACTATCTAGTGTGTTCTTCACAACTACACTTTTAAATGGATGTTGTGCCAACGCAGAATTCCGTAGGTTTTGAGGACGGGAGAGGAGATTTACGGTGAGTATGGACTAAGGACGGGGGATAGGAAAACCACGGGTATCAGTGGTCTGACCGGTAACAGAACCCGTGTCCTCCCGAATTGGAGTGCATTGTTTTAAATATAGTGGTGTGATTGGTTGTTCACAATTAAATTTGGCGGTTTCGAGCGCTGCGGTGTGAGAGGATGGTCTGAGGTGAGTGTCGAAAATCGGAGGTGACTATACCGGTAATCGAACACGGAACGTCGTTGTGGGAGGCAAATGGCCTAACCACTGTCCGACCGCGGCTACTTTCGAATAAAGGCTCAAGATCGATATGCAGTGTTAAGGGCGAGGTCTACCGCAATTTTCATCACCAGTTGTTTTATTTTTTATTTGAACCAGATATTTTTTTTCTTATTTTAGACAGAAAATGTGACTAAATTTTGCTCTTATGAAATTTTTTTATCTCTCATAGTTTTCGCGTAATGGCTTGTTAAAGTCATATTTCACATGTTTCCGTTTTAACAACCACACTAAAACCAACTGGTATACCAAACGCAAAAAAATCACAGCGGATAAAGACATTGCAGGCTACAATGTCATGCTCATGAAAATAAATAATAAAAATTATTTGAATTTTAAAACAAATTCTGAAACTCAAAATTTAAATTTAAAAAATTCAATATTTTTTTTTTTTTAAATACAAATAATTTTTTTCCTTGATTTTATGAGCATGTCATTGTAGCATGTAATGTCTTTATCCACTGTGATTTTTTTTTTTGAGTTTGGTGTATCAGTTGGTTTTAGTGTAGTCGTTAAAACGGAAACATGCAAAATATGACTTTAACAAGCCATTACGCGAAAACTATGAGAGATAAAAAAATTTCATAAGAGCCAAATTTAGTCACATTTTGTGTCTAAAATAAGGAAAAAAAATGTCTGGTACAAATAAAAAATAAAACAATGGTGATGAAAACTGCGGTAGACCGTGCCCTTAATATATGCACGTGAGTGTATTGAGGGAGGGGGGATATAATTGCATGCGATTTTAATGACAATGTAATTTTTAAAGCAGTAATTTCAACTTTGAAATTCTAATGTTTCCAAAATTTTTGGGAAGTTAGGTTTTTAGGGGGATGGGGGGGGGGGGTGATGCTAAAGCCCTCGAAGTCCAGTATTTTACTGCCTGAAATGTAAACTACAAAATACGTGCTAAAATAAAATTTGCACTCTCTTATTATTAATATTGAGCTTGTCATTCTTGTACTAGTGTTGTAGAAATTTAGATTTTTTAATTTTTTTTTCTGATTGTAATATTATTTAGCTTGGCTCACATGTGTGTGATTCATGTCACATGTATTAAGATGGATAATACGTTTAAAGTTTTTAAGAATCTACAATTGAGATTTATGTTCTGTGCGATGCATTTGTATCGTGAACTTACGTTGAAATGACGATACTACCAATAAATTCGCCCAGAAAATCAATGCGGAGAAAAAAGTGTTCTATGAATATATTCAACTTGCATTATGAAGAGCAATCACAGATTTTATGCGTCTTGTAACGTCGGTGGTATCGCAGGATATACTTCGCAAACAAATGAATGCAGCACGATTCTCTTACAGAAGACTAATAACTCCATCGTTTCTCTCGTTTTACTGTTGAGATGCGTTCGTGTCCTTTTTATGCTCCTTCCGTGCAACCGTCACACGTAGAATACTTCACAGAGCTGCTGGAACCTCAATAAAAATTCCAAAAAGATAATGTCAATATTTTATTAGCTCGCCTGGATACTGTTTTACATTAACGGCCACCAGGAGAGTGAAGTGTTACGTCATACATAAATTCATTTTAATGCATGTCACAGAGCGGCGAGAGTCGAGGACTGCTATACGTGCTGCCTGAGTCTGAGGTAAAGTAGTTCGCGCATACATTCTGGAGAGAAAAACAACTTTACGCCGAGTTTACTGGACTTACGGCGGCCGTCTACCTCACGCTTCAAATGCGTTGCAGTGTGTTCGTGAACAGGTTTTTCTACGGAAATATTCCACGTGTGCCCATTATGCCAACGTACGAATATAAAACAAACTTCAGACAAGGTCGGAACCTCATTGTTAAGACGCCACGCTCCTTAAAACACTGTTTCTAAGCCCTCCAACATGGCTAAAAACGGCCTTTTGAGACTTCCGTACTTCAAAATGTACTAACCGGACGTATATAAAACACAGATTGCGACCTGCACTGAAATTAGTTGCAGACTTCCCACCAATAAAATTATATGGTCACGCTTAATGTCCCATAGTAAAAAACCGTTCGGCGGGAAGCTTGCACACTAGTTCAGCGCTTGGCTCGTAGAGGCGACGCGGCATTTGACGCGCGCTTCAAGGTCGACCTTACTGCTTCGTCGCTTTTGAGCCTCTCACGCGCGGGTAGGCGGCGCCCTTAATGTAGCCGCCTGGGTGAAGGTATTTTGCGTGTTCGAGGCCTAGAATAGCGGAAACAGTAAGGACGAGACAGTAGGGGCTTCACGCCTCTCTCTTGCCTCTAGGCGCTAGTCGCTGATCTGGCGTGCAGTAGGCTTATTTGTGTCGACAAAGCGCCTGTATGAGACTTTCAGCGGTGACCCTACTATTATATGTCGTACTATTAAGAGTGCGTGTAGATAAATAAACAATTAAAACATCAATTGATTTCTACACTTTCTTCGAAGCCAATATGGTTATAATACTCAATGACAATCCTAGATAATGGTATTTGCCAACTTTATGAGTAAATATTTATTCAGACTTACTAATTCGTTACGCGTGATCTCTTGCGCCGCAGTTAAGTGCACGAGGTTCCGGCGTCAGAGATTGTGCCTCAGAAGTTCGTAATACTGGAAACAATTTTATTTAAAACGTTGGTTAAAACAATTGTCTAGGATTGCTATTGTTTAACTGTCGCAAATCGGCTTCAAGAAACCTACAGTTATAGATTAGTGATTTTTAGCGTTAAATTATGTACCACACCCTCTTAAAGACGAAAGTGTATTGTACACACCTATACATTTTTAACGATCTTGCGCCAATATTTTCATACGCGATACTTTAATGAGTAGTGGTGAACTTAGCTATACACACGTGTAACGTTCTTAAAATGTTATTCCTTAACCTACGTCACTCAGGTGCGATGAGTGGTTTTCCAATAATCTGGTAACGGCCGGAGCTCTGCACACCGCTCGGCGGCCTGGACCACGTAGTTCTGGTTTGCAATAAACCGGCCAAAAACGAAATCCAAGATTATGTTACAGTGCGTGACGTAATTCAAAGTTAATCATGTAAACCAAGTCGATTGATTTTAAAACCTGTGTGCAAAGACAGTTGAGGTGAAGGAAAGGAACAACATTAGATGATAGTTTCCACAATTTTACTATTGATAACAATATTATTACAGCGAAGCATTTCTAACGAGTTACTTACAACACCAAAATTCTGCGATTGTCCCATTTTGTGTGTGTCTCTATGTATATAAATATATATAGTTCTATATATAACCCCAATTCTATGCATTTGATTTACGTTTTAGCGTATAATTTTTTCTCGTGCCCTTTGAAACGTTTGGAGACTTCGTCAGACATAGCAATGATATTTAGGGGAAATTCCTTAACAGATTGTGCACTTTTTAAAAATTCATACGTTACCAGTATTGCCAATTTAGGGTTTTAATTACATACGCGGTTGTTATTGTACATGAGTAAATTAGCATATGCCGTTGTTATAATCATTCTCTAGAGTGTTATTTAATTATTGAAGCTGTTACCACATACGCAAGTGTTCATTGCGTTCAGATAACAGTTTTTTTTATCGTGAATGTTTAATGATTGACGCGTAGTACGCCCCGTGTTAAAAGTGATTTTATATACTCAACCTGCATTAGTTTCATTTTATCTTCGCCCGTATTTTCATTGGAATAAATCGGGGCCAGTCGTAACTCAGGGTTTCGACAAGTTGTAGGTTTTTCACGATAAATAGAGAACTTTTGAAATTGTTTTGCCAAGTATAATTATGTAAGGTAAAGTTTATTGTGGCGTCAGGCGTTTAAGTTTAAGAACGTTGTCACTGACAAACTGAGTTTAATACGTACGAACCCTTCCAAGTTTATATTAACAAGTAGAGCAAAATTACAAATTGTTTGAAAGGAAAACTGTAAACAGGTCTTAAAATGTGCCTAGGGTGCCATAAAATGTCTGCTAAGAGCTGTCGACTGAATACTGGACTGTTTTCAATCGCGCGAGGACATTTGCGAATGTATGCTCGTTTTGTACAGTTGCTTGCTTAACATTTTATTTCGCTAATGCAGTAGTCTTGAGAGAAGGCAAATTTGTTCGCTCAGCGCTATCATGTTGAAGTTGTAGATTCATATTTTATTTTAACATCAGTACCATTTACCATTCACGTTATACAGGAAGAAACATACGGGAAACGATTTTTGTTTGTTACTGACCAATAAAATATGGCTTTGAGCAAAGAGAAACGCATCCAGATAACCTTGTTGTGCGGGAGAAGAAGTTTGAGAGGTGTAGCTGCAGAATTTGAACTGACAAAATGGTGGACATTTCGAACACATGTTGTAACTTTGTATTTTCCTTATGTTTCCTGACTTATGGGATAAACTGTATTTTTAAGATATATTAAATAGTGAAATTGTTCTCCCATGTATGTTCGCTGTTGACAGAAACGACGAATACGGCTCGTACCAGGGTAGGTGACAGCTAAAGGCCATAAAACGCAGAGATGCTGATGGTCGAGCGAGGACGTGCATGCGGGTGCGTGCATTGCCACAGCCGGTTGCTTGGTTCAACCCTGCAAACAAGGGTCACATTCCACTCTACGTTACACGAATCAAGGAAAGCCATTGCCTTGGGAGATGTTAATTCCTTGGTTACATGACCTTTGCTTTAGTAAAGTTGATTCATTAAAACAAGACCACGAACACTAGAGACGGTAGGTCATGAAACTGGACCGTTGCGAGTGAGATCGCATTTGGCGATAAACTAAATAACTAATAAATATCGTATGAGTACACTGTTCGAAAAAATTTCCGTGGAATTACGGAAAAGTAAAGGCAAAAATTATCCACAAATCTTCGTAAAATAACGGACACTCAGTTTTCCTTAATAACGGAACCCTTCGTAAAATAACGTAAAATCCGTTTTCTTCATAGAAGTAGAACTTCTTTAAAATACTGGCACTCTATTTTCCAGAAATACGAAATACTCATTTTTTTTTTTCGAGATCTTGACATACCATTTAGTACCCTGAAAATATCTCGAATTTGCCGGGATTTGAACCTAAAGCTTCCAGATTATCAGGCAGACACTTTAACCAATGTACCACAGTGCCAAGATAGTCTGCACGGTCCTTGCGGTGGTAAGAGACCAACTTTATAAGAGACGATCAAATATCCGTAAACTGGCAATACGGACAAACCTCCATAAACATAAAATTACGGAAGCTACTTCCGTACAATTACACTACTTTTCTGTAAGTACTTCCGTGAATTTACGGAAATTTTTAACAGTGTAGGATACCAGAGGGTTAGGATATCACACCCCGAAAACATATTTATTACCGGGTGCTCGTAGGCAATCTGCGTACCCCAAAAAAATGAAATGATATGGAATGAAGCCCAACAATGGAGAAGGGCGGGGGAAACGGGAGATTCCCGAGATCGTTCGGCATGATTACCACATTCGAAAATCCGTGGACCGACATCGTTGGGAGAATCGAACCCGGATCGCCTTGGAAGGAGGCATGTGGGTCTGACCACTCGGTAGCCACGGCCCCTCCTTGGGGAACAATAATACCAGTAAGAATTAAGAGGAGAATTAGCTTCTGCTAAACCGTTTTCCCTTACATGTGTCGCTACAGTGTAAGGTCAGGAATACACACACACCCAGGATTTATCTCAATTCGACCGAAAAACTTCGGCAGGTATGTATACTCATAATAAAAAATAACACCTAGTACCTAAACAGAATATTAAGGAAGAAATAAGACCTTGAAAATTGAATTATATAAACAAATTTCTCGTCAAAATATCGTGAAGAAAGAAACATAAACTGACAAAACTCAAAACATGGATTTATTGTTACCGAGGTCTTAAAATCCAACATTGTTTAAAAAAAAAAAAAAAAAAAAAAAACCTTGCTAAAATGTTTAGGAAGTAATTAACTTAAACACTGTATGGGGCAGTTACCATACTTCCGCCTTGTAAATATGCAAATGTTTACAGTTGTTACAATACAAGTCTGGTAACTGTTGTGTGAAAAGTTTAGGGGTGCTATCATGGATGTCGGGGAAACAATTCAATCATACCTACTTTCTTAGATTTCCTATACGCACGTGTGGCATATTTACTAACTATTTTTTTAGAGTGAACAACAAATGTTCGTAAATAACTTCCACGTTAACGAAAATAAAAGTGGTGACCAACTTGAAATGCATGACACTTTTGTACTATCTGAATGGGGATATATTTAAAGACGATTTATTGAGCAGCATTACATGCGTAATATAATCGCCTCTCTTGTTGCAAGTATGTAGGATGTACAAAAAGAAAATGAGTGGGCGTTGTGGTAACAATGCCGAGCACGTAAGTACAGATCAATATAGTTGCATTCTCGCCCAGATATCAGGTAAACATGAATCAACATGTTCCAATAAACGGAAAATTTGTGTAAACACGATGACTCCCACTATTTTCGAATTCCAACTCAAAGTTTCAATTTCCAAACGAATACTATAGTTAGCGATGTTTGTATGTCGCGAAATTTTTTTGTGCCAGCATACCTTTGAAAACACTGTAGTTTCGTATGGTATGTATGATATGGTGATTTACGTCTGACACAACGTGGGTGTCTGCAGGCCAATAATATGTATCACATATGGCAATAGTGGGATTCTTATTGGCTTAGTCGAATACGGCAACAGCTCTACGTATAAGCAAAAGCCAGTAACCTTTTCATAAGCTGAAGGTGCGTTGAAACCCAACAAACAGATTTTCCCGCGCTAAACCATAATCAGAGATGATGGTTTATCGCGAAAATGGTCTGTGCCAACGTACCCTTGAAAACACTCTAATTTCTTGCAACACATACGACGTGCCTGTCTGCAGACCAATAATAGGCAACACATATTTCAATAACGGGATTCTTATTGGCTCAGTCAAATAGGGTAACAGCTCGACGCACGAGCGAAAGTCAGTAATTTTTTCATGAGCTGAACGTACGTTGAAACCTAGAAAAATGTAGTCAAATTTTCGCGCGATAAACATCATCTCTAACCATCATCTCTTAATATAGCATGTTGACAGCCTGGCAGGTTGGCAACACGCACTGCAGTAAAGAACTAATGGTTGCGGATGTCAATGATGCAAAGTTACAGAAGGTAATTACGCATCTACGTACGTATGATCTATAGGCAATTTCCAGCGACGGAGACTCGACAGTACGGAATTTATTGTGGATATTGAAGCACGAGTATGAAAGGAACAGATAACGCTATAGTTATACATGCAATAATGAAAATTGAACAGTAGTAATTGATTCTGGTATTAAATGTTCATACCTACTACAGTGAACAGATTCCTCTCCTGTGTAAGTCTGTGTTTGTGTGTGCATGTGTCTGTGTGTGTGCGTGTGTTTTAGAACTTTTTGAATATATTTTTTAAAGTTATTAATTAATATTAAAAGAAATAGTGAATAGAAGAAAATGTTACGAATTTGAGGTGTTGTACATTTTCTGAACGATAACTGGGAAAATGACAGATACATTGGTTACATGTTGCTTTATTATAGTGGCGTGCGAGCACTAAGGCCGGTTCCTGTACGTTTGCCATTTACCTCTTCGCCTTTATAGGGAGGGGCAGCTGTATTATGTAATGTATTATTTTTTTAGGTATAAATTTTTTTTATCTACATTTTATTACTGAATTCTCATTTAGTTACGACTCAGAATAAAGATTCGGTGGTTTATTTAAAACTAGCATTTGTGAAATGTCTGCAGTAGTCCGTCGTATAGTAACTTTCGGAATAGAGTACTGAATAATTACTTCGGAAGGGCAGTAACAGTGCTACCAATTACTTGTAACGTCCGAACGTCTATCAATAATTGTGTTATATTCTCCCGAAGTGGCATTTTAATAAATTAATCCAACTAAATGAGATGAAAAATACATAAATCCCGAATGGCGACTAACCCATACCATTAAGTGTGAAGCATCCATCTGATGCCGCAGACTCTTCTGAAGACCTTGCGTTGTAGTTTTATAACCGTTTCTATTTTTTTAAACCACCTAATAGGTACGTTGTTTTCACACTAATATGTATTGAATCGACATCTAAAGTTACTCGTAACAAATCTAGCCATTTTCATAACAATTTTTATCGCATATTTTGTTATGAAAATAAGGTAGAAGCAAGAAAATGATTTTTTTGGCAAGTGCACTTATCTTGCAAAGTCTACATACACGTGTGCATTGTGTGGCTGCACAGAGTCTGGAATTTTGCACAACCTTTTGTTAATAACATTTGAGCTGTTTGCACCAATGTGAATAAAAAGTACCTAGTATGGCCATAAGTGTCAGTATTAATATTGATTATAGAAATGCGACTAGACGAGTGCGAGGGACGGGCTGCAGGTATTCATTGTGAAGGTTCTGCGGTGGGGGGGGGGGG